>JAAAKG020003225.1:5609-21645 GCA_010014905.2 Druon quercuslanigerum | reverse complement strand
ATTTCAGATTTTTAAATTAATTTTTAGCAACATAAAAAACATCAACTTAAAAGTTTAATTTTTAACTAAATAAATGAATTTTATGCTAAAATAGATGAACTTTCAAACAAGAATAATAATTTAATAACAAAAAAATATAATTTACAAATAAAAAAGATAAAATTTCAAGCAAATAAGAAAAAAATTTTTTAAAAATAATTACATTTTCAAGCTGAGATAAACGAATTTACAAAAAAATTGTTAAATTTTCAGTCAAAAAAATGATGTTTTATTCAAAAAGGCGAAATTTTAAGCAAAATGATCAATTTTTAAAGAAAAAAGATGATTTTTCAATCAAATGCCAGAATTTTCAATAAAATTGTTTATTTGTAAACTAAAAAAGATAAATTTTTAATAAAAATTAAATAGCTAATTGTTTGTTTAATTCATTAAAAAAAAACTACTTTTCACTTTTTTGTTGAATTTTCAACAAAACTAAATTAATATTCAAACAAAAAGATACATTTTTAAATAAGAATAATTTTCTACCAAAAATATGCATTTTTAAGTAAAAAAATCAGTTTTTAACTGAAAATTTCAGTATAATATACTTAAATATAAAATAAATAATAGAATAAATATATTTCAGTTTTTTAAATCAATTTTTAGCAAAAAAAATTCAACGCAAATAGTCCAATTTTCGACTACATAAATGAATTGCGAACCAAAAAAATTGCATTCTCAATTGAAGAATTTAAATTTGCAAGCAAATAAAAAAAGAATTTAGAAAAAAATAGTTAAACTTTCAAAGAAAAAAATCATTTTTTCACCAAAAAGACGAATTTTCAAAAAAAAAAAAGGAAAAACAAATTTTCATTCCAATAGTTATATCTTCAAGAAAATAGATTATTTTAACAGCGCTGCCTAGCGGATGGTAAACTCCCCCACAGTTTGGCCCTCGTTATTCGGCCATCTTGCCAGATGACGTCACACCTTGAAATACCTAATACTTAAATTTCATAAGTTTCCTTTACTTTGAAACTTTTTATGGAAAATTTCGGCCGAAACTTTCAATAAACATCAATTTCTGAAACGTCACATATGACATATGACCACATATGACCACACATGACATCTTATCACCGGACTATCGCCGAGTGTATTTTGAGGTTAGGATTTCCTGTTTAAATGCTCTAAATAAACATTTCTTTTTACGTGCTGGTAAAAAGAACATAAAGAGATGTTACTTCACAATATGCAAGTCTCCTGAAAGTCCATGTCTCTTGGAAAGAGCCTTCACAGTTGTGTAATATCATATCAATTTTAAAACTGTCGTTGTGGCAGTAAACAAGAGGTTCAATTGCTTGTCAATAAAGCGAAATGGCTGTGGAGTTTTTAATAAACAGACTGAAAGCCTTACTTCTAATTATTGTGGGCGCCTTTAGACGTGCTATGTGTTGTTTTCGAAGAAGAAGAAGATCTTCCTGTGATTCGATTCCTCTTTCTGCGATTGGAGTCGTTCCTAACCTAACCAACAATCGTGGAGTAAGTGGATCAATTTTTATAATTTTGCATTAATTATCTTAGTATTTTTATTTATTATTATTATTTTTAGTTACTTTTGTCACTTCCTTAAATTCATTATTTAAAAATCAAAATAACCAAGTCGTTAAATCATAAAAAGTTATATTAAAAGAAATAGGCTTTGTTAAGTATAAATAAAAAAATAAAAAATATATTTTGGCAATTGAACAACAATGTATATTTGGAATAAAATTCAAATTGAGTAATAGACATTTCATTCAGAATATCCTGCATTCTGAAATTCAAGTAATAATTTACATTATCAGGGCCTAAAATGTTTCTAATTTTAAACAAAACACCTCTTTTGTGATTAATTTTGAATCGCTTTAAATTCGTAACATTTCAAGTAAAAATATTGAATTTTCAACCATATAATAAAATAAATAACACTTTTAACTAAATATTTTAATTTTCAATGTTGTAATTAATATAACAAGGAATTTTTTATATCAAAACAGAATTTTCGACCACCAAAATTATGAATTTTGAATAATAGAATTGAATTTCCAAGTCAGAAGGGTCAATTTTCAACAAAACAGTTACTTTCTAAACAAATATTTGGATTTTTTAAAACTAATTAGTTAAATTCTAATTATAATAGATGCATTTTTAACGATATAATTGATTTTTCGTATTCAAAATATTTAATTTCAACAAAAAAAGTTAAGTTAAAAAAAATAGCTGAAACACTCTACAAATGTTTTATTTTACCTAAAAATATGAATTTTTAAACCAAATACAATACTTTGAAAAAAAGAGATGAATTTTCAAAAAAAATAATGTAACTTTTTAACAAAAATTTTCATTACTTTTGTACTAAACATATTTTTATATAGAAAATATTAATTTTCAACCAAACAAGCGAATTTTCATTAAGATATAAATTTCCAAAAAAATTTCATTTTCAACCAAATATTCGAATTTTCTACAATTTTTAAACAACAATGGATTAATTCTCAAAGAAAAATGTAATAGTTGATATTATTTCAACCAAAAAGGATTGTAATTTAAATTCATCACAGTTGAATTCGACAAAAAAAGCGAATTTTCAGAAAAAAAGTCGATCTTCAACCAAAAAGGGTATATTTTAAATTAAGAAAATTAGTATTTTTTACCAAAAAAGACGAATTTTTAAATAAAAAAAGATACATTCTTTACCAAAACTGGAAAACGAACAATTTTATCAAAGTAGCGGAATTGCCAATGACCTAGGTGAATTTTCACCAACAAAAAGTTAATTTTTAGCTAAAAAAAGATGAATATCTTACAAAATAGTTCAATGAAATAAATATTTTTTCAAAAACATAGTTGAATTTGCAACAAAAATATGTTTTTTCTACCATAAAAAATTAATCCTAAATCTAAAACGACATATTTTAAACATTTTAATTAAAGTTTCAGAAAAAAATATCCTTGTTTTACCATAAAAAATTAATATTTATTTCCAAGGGACGAATTGTTACTAAAAAAAGGTTTATCTTTAATCGAAAACAGTTTCATTTTTAATCAAATAGTTAAATTTTCAAGACAAAACGTCGAGTTTTTATATAAGACTGTTGAATTTTTAACACGAAAAGAGAAGATTAATTTTCTACCAAAAAATATTAATATGAAAGGAAGTACAGGCAATTTTCAATCCAATAATTTAACTTTTAAATTAAAAAGACCTATCTTCAAACAAAAATGGTAGATTTAAATATTTAGTAAAAAACAAACTAATTTTCAACCATATGGACAAATTTTTCAAATGAAATTATAACTTTTACAAAGAAAAAAATGTTTAACCAAATAGTTGACCTTTTATTAAAAAATAAGTAAACAAGATTTTACAGGTTGTCAAATTTTCAAGAAAAAAAAACGAAATTTCTGTAAATTAGTTAAATTTTCAACCTCAAAATACGAATTAAAAAAAATATCAATTTTTTACCAAAAAAGAAAAATTTTCGACTGACAATGGAAATTTTCATCTTTATTTTTAAACAAATTTCAACAAAAAAGCGAATAGTTAAATTTACAAGAAAATAATTAAATTTTCCAAAAAAGTCGATATTAAAGAAAAAGATGAATTTCAAAAACAAACAACAAATCAGCTTTTAACCAAGAAGATTAATTTTCTACCAAAATAAAAAATGAATTTTGAACAAAAATGTTAATTTTCTACCAGAGAAATAAAAAAAAACAAAAGTGGAACATTTAAATTTTAAGTAAAAAAATTTTTTTCCAACCAAAAAATTTAACCAAATAGTCTAATTTTCAACCAAATCGGCGAGTCTTACAACAAATTAAAAAAATTGTCTGCACAAAAAATTAATTTATGACTAAATAGTTGATATTTTAGTAACAAAAATGTTCATCTAGATTTACAAATTTTCAATCAAAAGGACAAAGATTCTGTAAAACAGTTTAGTTTCCAACACAAAAATATAAATGAAAAATAAATTTTAATATTCTACCAAAAAAATAAACGAAAATGGAAAAGTCACATTCTCATTAAAAACAAAAAAATAATTTAAAAAATCGAATGTTTCGACAAAATCCTTAAATTTTTAGCGAAAAGAGATGAATTTTGAAACACAACAAAAATTAAGTTTTTAACCAAAACAGATGAATTTTCAACTAAAAATATTAATCAATTTTCAAACAAAAAAAGAATTTTCTGTAAAACAGTTCAATTTTCAACAAATATGTTAATTTTTTAGCAAAAAAGACCAATTTTTAAAAGAAATGTTGATTTTAAACCAAATAGTTAAATTTTTAACAAAAATAAAATGATTTTTCAGACCAGGAAGATAAGTTTGCTACCAAAAACCGAAAAATTAGAATCTCTATTGAAAAATATAGTTTAAACGAAGAAATTTTGAAACTAATAATTGAATTTTCCTTACAGAAAATAATTGATAAATTTCTGAAAGATGTCGAATTTCTTAGGTTCTTTTTAAAATTATAAATTTTGCGGTACCTAAAAAAAAAAAATTTCATTCCTATAGATTCAAGAAAATATCAATTTTTATGAAAAATTGACATTTTTAATTTGCAGTAAAAAAAATTAATTTGTAACAAGAGAAAGTCGAATTTTTCAAAAAAATAGTCAAATTTACAACTAAAAAAGATGAACTTTTAACTAAATAGTTTTTTTTCGTCAAAAAAGTAACAAAAAATGTTGATCGAGATCGTTGAACTTTTAAGCCAAAAAACGAATCTTCTGTAAAACATTTCAATTTTGAAAAAATTCGTTAAATTTTAACAGAAAAGAATTTTTAAAAGAAATGTCAATTTTCAACTAAATAGTTAATTTTATTACAAAGAAAATGACGTTTCAGTCCAAGAAAATTAATTTGTTACCAAAAATTGAAAAATTACAATCTCTATTGACAAAAATTATTTTAAAAGAAAAAACAAAGTAATATTCATCAAATTATATTACTTTTCAATTAAATAGTTTATTTTCTAGCACAAGAATTAAATTTTTTAATGGAAAATATGATAGTTGATATTTCAATCAAAAATATTCATTTTTTACCAAAACTAAAAATTTTCTTCTAGAAAATTATTTTTTAAATTTCTGGAAAATGTCATATTTATTTGGTTTTTCTTAAATTTATGAATATTTCCAGAAATACACAAAAAAATTTACTGTTATAAATTCTAGAAAATATCAATTTTTAAGACAAAATGGACTAAAAAAAGTACATCCAGGTTGTTGAACTAAGCAAAAAAATGAATTTTTTGTAAAACAGTTCGATTTTCAACAAAATTTTTAATTTTTTTACAAAAAAAAAGAATTAAAAAAAAATGGTAAATTAAACCTAAAAGTTCAATTTTTAACAAAAAAATGATGTTTCAGATCAAGAAGATTAGTTTAAACGCAAAAAATACTAATATTCATAAAAATAGATCAATTTCCAATTAAAAAGTTTAATTTGTAACAAAATAATTACATTCTTAAACAAAAAATACAATTTTTCAACAAAATAAATGATTTTTGAAAACAATAGTTGAATTTTCTGCAAGAAAATAGTTGATAAATTTCTTAAAGATGTCGCATTTATTAGGTTCTTCTTAAATTTATTAATTATAATTTTTCCCAGGCGTAAAAAAAATATAAATTTTTTCTTATATATTCTAGAAAATATCAATGATTAAAAAAGGGACATTTTAATTTTCAGTAAAAAATAATAAATTTGAACAAGAGAAAGGCGAATTTTTTAACAAAATAGTCAAATTTACAACTATAAGAAATGAATTTTCAACCCAATAGTTTTTTTTAGTCAAAAAAGGAACAAAAAAAGTTTATCCAGATCGTTAAGCTTTTATGTCAAAAAACGAATTTTCTGTAAAACTTTTTATTTTAAAACATTTTTTAAAATAAAAATGTAAATTTTTCAACAAAAATACGAATTTTTGAAAGAAATGTTAATTTTAAACTAAATAGTTTATTTTACAACAAAATGATTAAGTTTAAAACAATTCAAACATGCAATTTTATCAGAGAAGAATAATTTTCTACCAAAAAACACGAATATTTAACTGCAAAATATCAATTTTCAAGCAAATTTTTTTTTTTGAATTTTCAATAAAAAAATTATTTAACAATATAGTCAAAATTAACAAAATAATTACATTTTTAAACAAAAAATTTGATAGTTGTTATTTTAACCAAAAAGATTAATTTTCTACCAAAAAATATAATTTTTTAACAACATAAGTGATTTTTTAAACCAATAGTTGAATTTTCTGCTAGAAAATAGTTGATAAATTTCTGAAAGATGTCGCATTTATTAGATTCTTCTTTAATTTATAAATTATCAATTTTCTCATACGTAAACAATATATTTTTTCTTATATATTCTAGAAAATATCAATGACTTTTAAAAAATGGTCATTTTTAATTTTCAGTAAAAAAAAAAAATTTTGAAAAAAGAAAGGCAAATTTTTCAACAAAATAGTCAAATTTACGACTTAATGAAATGAATTTTTAACCGAATAGTTTTTTTAGTCAAAAAAGGAACAAAAAAAAGTTCATCCAGATCGTTCATCTTTGCAGTAAAAAAACAACAAAATAATTAAGTTTAAAACATAAGAAAAATGTATTTTCAACTAAGAAGAATAATTTTTTACCGAAAAAGACGAATTTTGAACTGCAAAATATCAATTTTGAAGCATAAAATGAAATTTTTGGAATTTACTATAAAAAAGTTATTTGATAATATAGTCAAATTTATATCTAAAATGATTTTTAATTTGCAGCTAAGTATTTGATCTTTTAGTAAAACAAAAAGCAAAAAAAGTTCGTCCACATTGTTGAATTTTAAAGCCAAAAAATCATTTTACTGTAGAACAGTTTAATTTTCTACCAAAAAGACGAATTTTAAAAAGAAATGTTAATTCTCAACCAAATAGTTAAATTTTTTAACAACCAAAAAGTATTGTTTCAAACCAAGAAGATTAGTTTGTTACAAAAAATGTAAAAATTACATTTTCTATTAAAAGAATTTATTGTGAACGAAAAAATACTAATATTCATCAAAAAATATCAATTTTTAATCAAATAATTTAATTTATAACAAAATAATTAAATGTTCAATCGAAAAATGTGATAGTTGATATTTCAACCAAAAATATTCATTTTCTACAAAAACTACCAATTTTCTTCTAGAAAATAATTTCTAAATTTCTGGAAGATGTCATATTTATTTGGTTCTTCTTAAATTTATATATATTCCCAGACCTAAAAAAGTAAATTTTGTACTCTTATAAATTCTAGAAAATATCAATTTGTAAGACAAAAGGGACATTTTTAATTTTCAGCAAAAAAAATAATTTTAAACAAGAGCAAAACGATTTCTTCAACAAAATAGTTTAGGTTTTAATCACTGAGATAAATTTTTAACCAAATAGGTTTTTTTTTATTCAAAAAAGGAACCAAAAAAGTGCGTCCAGGTCGTTGAACTAAGAAAAAAAATGAAATTTCTGTAAAACAGTTCGATTTTCAACAAAATTTTTAATTTTTTAACAAAACAAATGACGAATTTAAAAAAAATGGTAAATTAAACCTAAAAGTTCAATTTTTAACAAAAAAAATGATTAGTTTTCTACCAAAGATCAAAAATTAAAATCTCTATTAAAAAAATTGATTTTAAACGAAAAAAATACTAATATTCATAAAAATAGATCAATTTTCAATCAAAAAGTTTAATTATTAACAAATTAATTAAATTTTTAAACAAAAAATACAATTTTCTGCTAGAACATAGTTGATACATTTCTGAAAGATGTCGCATTTATTAGGTTCTTCTTAAATTTATAAATTATAAATTGTCCGAGACGTAAAAAAATATAAATTTTTTCTTATATATTCTAAAAAATATCAATGATTTAAAAAAATGGAATTTTTCAACAAAATATTCAAATTTACAACTTAAAGAAATGAACTTTTAACCAAATAGTTTTTTTTAGTTAAAAAAGAAACAAAAAAAAGTTCATCCAGATCGTTCACCTTTTAAGTCAAAAAACGAATTTTCTGTACAACTTTTTTTTTAATGTTAATTTTTTAAGGAAAAATACGAATTTTGAAAAGAAATGTTAATTTTAAACAAATTAGTTTATCCTGCAATAAAGTGATGAAGTTTAAAACAATTCAAAAATGTATTTTCATTTGAGAAGAATAATTTTATACGAAAAAAACGAATTTTTAACTGCAATATATCAATTCTCAAGCAAAAATGAAATTTTTGGAATTTTCAATAAAAAAATTAATTTTGAAAAAAATTATTTAACAATATAGTCAAATTTACATCTGAAATGATTTCTAATTTGCAAATAAATATTTGATCTTTTAGAAAAACAAAAAACAAAAAAAGTTCGTCCACATTCTTGAACTTTTAAACAAAAAAATCATTTTTCTGTCAAACTGTTCAATTTTCTGCCAAAAAGACGAATATTTAAAATAAATGGTAATTTTCAGTCAAATAATTTATTTTTATAACAAATTAATTAAATTTTTAAACAAAAAATGTGGTAGTTGATATTTCAACCTAAAGATTAATTTTCTACCAAAAAATACCATTTTTCAACAAAATAAATTATTTTTGAAACCAATATTTGAATTTTCTGCTAAAAAAAAGTTGATACATTTCTAAAATATGCCGCATTTAGTATGTTCTTCCTTTATTTATGAATTATCAATTTTCCCAGACGTAAAAAAAATATAAACTTTTTCTGATATATTCTACAAAATATCAATTTAAAAAAAAAAATAAAATTTTTAATTTACAGTAAAAAAAATAATTTTGAAAAAGAGAAAGGCGAATTTTTCAACAAAATAGTCAAATTTACAACTTAAAGAAATGAACTTTTATCCAAATAGTTTGTTATAGTCAAAAAAGGAACAAAAAAAAGTTCATCCAGATCGTTCAGCTTTTAAGTAAAAAAAAAAATGATCAAGTTTTAAACATAAGAAAAATGTATTTTCAACTAAGAAGAATAATTTTCTACCAAAAAAGACGAATTTTTAACTGTTAAATATCAATTTTCAAGCAAAAATGAAATTTTTTTGTATTTTCAATAAAAACAATTATTTAATAATATAGTCAAAGTTACATCTAAAATGATTTTTAATTTGGAACGAAATATTTGATTTTAGTAAAAAAAAAGCAATAAACTTTCGTCCGCATTATTGAAATTTTAAACCAAAAAATCATTTTTCTGTAAAACAGTTCAATTTTCTAGCAAAAAGACGAACTTTTAAAAGAAATGTTAATTTGCAACCAAATACTTGCAACAAAAATGTAACAATTACATTTCCTATTAAAACAATTTATTGTGATCGAAAAAAAACTATGTTTCATCAAAATAGTTTAATTCTCAATCAAATAGTTTATTTTACAAAAAAAATAATTTAATTTTAATACAAAAAATGTGAGAGTTAATATTTCTACCGAAAGAGATGAATTTTAATACCAAAAAGATTAATTTTCTACCAAAAACGATAAATTTTTGAATAAAATATATGAATTTTTAAACCAATATTTGAATTTTCTTCTAAAAAAATATCAGGCTTCAAAATAATCAAAAATAGTCAAGTTTTCAACAAAAGAGATGAATTTTCTAAACAAAAAGAAAGGATTACAATTTTTTTTTTAATTTCAAGGAATTGGTGCAGTGGGAACAATGGGAAGAAAATCCAGTCGTTGTAGTTCCAGATAAGCCAATAAATCCAATCCAAGAAAAAATAGAGCAGTATCGACAACAAGCTTTTAAATCCACAGAGCCTTCGGAAGAAGAAAAACAGCCCAACTTTTTTGAAGTAAATAACATTTTATTTTTATAGAAAAATCGAATTCTAGTCAAAAAAGTGTTTTAACCTTATCAGGAATCCTTAAAACTACATAAAGTTTAAGAATTCTACTGAAATTGCTTGAAAAGCCCCACAAAACATCCTTTTCTTGACTTCAAAATTATTTGTTTTATTAACAAATTTCTTTGATACTTTTCACCCTGTTTTTCGAGTTTTTATAGAAGGTTTGTTTCAATAACAAAATTAATTCCTGCAAAAATTTTATAGATATCTAGAATTTTTATTGGGACAATTTCTCATTGGAACCAATAAGTTTTGAGTAGATAAAGAATAAAAATGGTTTGTTTTCTCCGGATATTTCGGTATTTTCACTATTTGCAATTATTATATTTAATTCTGATTTTGTCCAGATTTACAATATTTCCGAATATTCCCATATAAATTTTTATTTCCTAAATGAAAAATTAAATTCCTAGTTCAAATTAAATTAATTTTTTTGTTTAGAATAGAGGAATTAAAAAAGGGAACCTTCCTTCTTTTTTCATTTTATTTATAATTTTTAAAAAAGTCATAGTATATTGCAGTAATTTTTTGAATTTCTTAGAAAATTATTATTCCTATTTTCATGAATAAATGTATTTTGATTCAATTTTGTGAAATAAGAGTGTGAAAAAAACTTTCACAAAAAATCTGCCAATATTTTACATTCTGCTTATTTTAAAATAGATTTTTCAAGTTTTTGGTTTAAAATATTGTTTTTAATACACTTTTAATTGCAGGATATGACTCCAAGAATTACTCGGCAAACCAAAATTTTAATCAGAGATAAGAAGTCTGATAGTGCCAACAAAAATTCGACAAAGTTTGCTGTAATCACAGATCCAATAC
Organism: Druon quercuslanigerum; assembly: GCA_010014905.2. Classification (NCBI taxonomy): domain Eukaryota; kingdom Metazoa; phylum Arthropoda; class Insecta; order Hymenoptera; family Cynipidae; genus Druon; species Druon quercuslanigerum. The sequence goes on along the minus strand of JAAAKG020003225.1, from coordinate 10,898 downwards.
CAACGGTATGTTCACGATTTTTACCGATAATTTTATTTTAAAACTGCAATTTTATTCTCTTCAAATTTCTCAAATTGAATATAACTTCAACCATAAAAAATGGAATCTATTTTAATTATTTCTATAAACTATAAATAATTTCTATAAATGGTATTTCTTTGTTAAAGTATAATTAATTTTCATTTCAGTTAGTATGCATTTTTTTTAAAACAAAAAATGGTCAAATCATAATATATTTTACGCTAGTTTATTAAATTTTGACAATAAAGGTCTTTTTATTTTATTTTGTGAAATGAGAGTGTAAAGTTAGGGATTTTTATTACTGTGCTGAATTTTATTTTAAATTACAATAGAAAATTTAACAACAATGATTATTCATTGTTAATATTTTAATATTTAGTTAACATTTTTTTATTTAATCACTAAATTAATTTTTTAAATGGAAACTTAACTATTATATTTTTCGTTGAAAATTGATCTTTTTTGCTTGGAAATTCAAATATCTGGTGGAAAATTCGTGTATTTTGTTTAATATTCGATCCTTTTCGGGACAAAATTAATCTTCTTTGATGAAAATTCAACTCATTTTATTTTTTGTATTTGATTATTTTAACTGATAATTTTATTAATTCAACCATTTTCATTAATTAACCAGTTAAATCAGAAGGTTGGAAAATACCAAGATTTTTTGGAAAGAAAATTAAATTAAATTTTTGTTGAAAATTCGTTCTTTAAAAAAAAATTATTCTTCTTTGTCGAAAAGTAATGTTTTTGCTTAAAAATTCAACAGTATTTTAGCTTTTTGCTTTTTCTTGTTTTTATTCAAAGTTAAAATATTTCATTCCTTCGTTGAAAATTAAACACTTTTGTTAAAAATGATTTTGTGTATAAATGATTCATAATTGTAATTGTAGATTTATTTTCTTGGTCGAAAAACACGATATTTGGTTAAAAATTCGTTTTTTCTTTGGTTTAAAATGAATTTTCTTTACTATTTCCTTACTATTCCGGTTGAAAATTCAAGTATTTATGATTTTAGGTTTTTTTTTTTGAAAATTCAAATATTTTAATGAAATTGATATTTTTCTTTTAAAAATTAAAGTATTTTTTTCGAAAATGTATGTTCTTTGTGAAAAATTCGTCTTTTTTGTAGAAAATTAATCTTTTTGGCATAAAATTCAACTATTCCATTTAAAAAGTTTATATTTTTTTCTTTGACAATTAATATTCTTGTTTAAAAATTATTTTCTGTTAAAAATTCAAGTTTTCCAGTTAAATATTTATTATTTTAGTTGAAAATTCATATTTTAGATTGGAAATAAAATGATTTGGCTGAAAGTTAAACCATTTGGTTAAAAATGAATTTTTTTCGGTTAAAAATTCAGTTTTAATTAAAAATTCATTTCTTTGTTGAAAAATTAGATTTTTGATCGAAAAATTGTTTTTTCTTTGGATGTTTATTGTTTGAAAATTATTATTCTTTAAACTGAAAATGTAACTATTATTTCAGTTAAATATTCCATAAATTTTCTTAAATATTTGTCCCTTTGGTTGAACATTCATTTTTGATCACAAATTAATTTATTCAATTATCTTTCTGGTTTAAAATTCATCTTTCTGATTTAAAATTTAACTATTCCAGTTAAAAATTCCATACTTTTAGCTAAAAATCCATCTGTTTGGTTAAACATTAATTTTATTGACTTGAAATTTAATTATTTAAGTTTTGATCGACAGTTTATCTTTTGTAGTAAAAATTAATTGTTTTGTGTTGAAATTTGAACTATTTCAGTTAAAGATAATTGTTTTAGTTGACAACTCTTATGTTTGGTTTAAAATTAATGTTTTAAACTAAAAAATTTGTCTTCTTTAATTAGAAGATCAACTATTTCGATAAAAATTCATGTATTTTGTTGAAACTTTATCACTGATTAAATATAATTTCTTTGGCTTTTTTTAATTGCAACTTGAACTATCCTAATTTTGGGTTGTAAATTTAAATTTGTAATTGAAACTATATATTTTTTTGGTGGAAAATTCATCTTTTGAGTTTAAAATTGAATTATTTTGTAGAGAATTCATTTTTTGGTTAATAATTGATTGCTTTAAGTAAAAAATTTAGTTCTTATATTTTTGGTTAAACATCATTTTTTTATAAAGAAAAATATTTAGTTAAAATATCGTTTTTTTTTTGTTCAAAACTATTTCTTTTGGTGAAATTTTAACTATTCTATTAAAAAATTCGCTTTTTTGGTTAAAAATAAGTTTTTACTAGAAAGCAAAATTTTCAACAAAATATATAAGTTTTAAAATAAATATTTTAAGTTATAACAAAATAGTTAAATGTTCTCCTAAAAAAAACAATTTTTAAAAACATTGTTAAATTTTCAACTAAAAAAATTAATTTTCAACTAAAAATGAAACAGTGAAATTTTCAGATGAAAAAAATGAACGTCTATGAATATATACAATTTGCAACAAAATAAATAAATTTTTAACTAAAAAGAAAACATTTTCAAGCAAAAATAGAATGCTTAAATCTTCTGATAATGAATATTAAATTTCAAATAAAAAAACGAATTTTTCAATATAATAGTTGATTTTTTACCCATAGAGATAAGTTTTCAACTAAAGCATTGAATCTTCAACAAAAATCTTACTTTTTAACAAAGTAAAATAATTTTGCAACAAAAAAAAAAGAAATTTGTAACCAAAAATGAAATAGTTCAATTTTCAGTTACAAAAATAAGTTTGAACAAAAAAAAGGAGGTGGTTTTTAACACAATCTTTTAATTTTAAACCAAAAATATGAATTTTTAAATAAGAAGATTAATTTTCTACCAAAAAGTCGAGTTTTTAACTAAAAAATTAATTTTCAAACAAAAAAGCAACGAAATGAATTTTTAAAATAAATAAACGAATTTGTAAACAAAAATAATTTTTTAAAAAGTCAATTTTCAACCAAATAGTTGAATTTTTAACTAAAAAGACCAATTTTCAAAAAAATAGAAATGAATTAAAAAAAATTAGTTAAATTTTAAAACTAGAAATAATTTTTCAACCAAAAATATTAATTTTCAACCTAAAAACCACACAAATTTTTAATCAAATACAAGAATTTCCATCCAAAAGTTTGATTTTGAAACTAAAAGATTCAAATTTCTAACCAAAAAAGAACAACTGGAAAAGATCAATTTTCAAACAAAAAGCTGAATTTTTAATAAAAAAATATCACTTTTCAAACAAAAATGGAACAGTTAAATTTTCAGTTTAAAAAGTTATTCTTCTACCAAAAAACAGATTGATTTTTTAAACAAATTTAATTTAACTTTTGATGAATTAATTAATAAAAAATCAACAGTTAATTGCAATACTTGAACTTTTAAGCAAAAAAGTGGATTTTTAAACAAAACGATTAATTTTCAAACAGGAAAATAAATATTCTAGCAAGAAAGACGATTTTTAAATTAAATATATGAATTTTTAATAAAATATTGATTTTTTAGCTTAAGAAGACCTATTTTTAACTAAGCAGTTAATTTTTCATCCAAATAAATGATTTTTAAACAAAAAGATGAATATTTGAGAAAAGAGTTAAATTTTGAACCAAGCAGTTTTATTTTTAACCAAAACGATAAATTTTCTACTATTTTAGACCATATATACAAAAAAATTAAAGTCAAACTTAAAAATACATAAATTATCAAATAAAAAAAAACAAATTTTCAACCAAAAATGGAATAGAAGCATCGTTTTTAATAACGAAGACGAATTTTATAGAAAATACATGAATTTTTTATTAAAAAGATTAATTGTCAAACAACAATTGAATAATTGAATTATCAGTTAAAAAGTTTTTAAAAGAAAATTATTCTTCCTGTTTACAAATTCATTTATTTCTGTTATAAATTCATTTCTTTGTCCAAAAATTTAACTATTTTGTTAAAAATATTTTTTCTTCCTAAAAATTAATATTGCGGTTGAAATTTCTTCAAATCTCCTTTTTTGTTCAACATTATTTTTTAACTGAAAATTGCACTGTATAATTTTTTGTTGCAAATTAATTTTTTCAGTTGCAAATTATTTTTTGATTTTTAAAACAGAGTATTTTATTTAAAAATTTCTTTTTTTGCTTAAAGTCAACAAAATATTGAATAGTAAAAGTATTAGTTAAAAAAATTAATGTATAACAAAAAAGGTAAATTTGCAACCGAAAAGATTAATTTCTAGGGAAAAAAACTGATTTTCAACTGAAAATAATAAATTTTCAACCAAAAATTAAATAGCTAAATTTTCAGTTGAAAAAATAATTTTAAACCAAATTCATAAATGTTTAACTAAAATGATAAAATTACAACTGGATTAGTTGAATTTTAACTCAAAGAAAAAATAAATTTTTAACTAAAATAATTAATATTTAACTGAAATACTTAAATTCTGAACGAACAAAGTTTTTAATTAAAAAGATAAATTTTCAAAAGACAATTGAATAATTGAATTATCGGTTAAAAAGTTTTCGAAAGAAAATTATTCTTCCTGTTTGCAAATTCATTTATTTTTGTAAAAAATGCATTTCTTTGCCTAAAAATTTAACTCTTTTGTTAAAAATATTTTTTCTTCCTAAAAATTAATATTGCAGTTGCAAATTTATTTTTTCAGTTAAAAATTTATTTATTTCGATAAAAATTTAACTATTTTATTGAAAAATTTTGAAAATTAATTTTTGATTTTCAAAACAGAGTATTTTATTTAAAATTTGTCTTTTTTGTTTAAAGTCAACAAAAAATGGAATAGTGAAAATATTAGTTAAAGAAATAAAATTTTAACCATGAAGATTAATTTCTAGGAAAAAAGATAATTCTCAACTTAAAATGATAATATTTCAACCAAAAATTATATATTTAAATTTTCAGTTAAAAAAATTAATGTTAAACCAAATTCATAAATTTTTAACTAAAATTATGAATTTACAACTGGATTAGTTGAAAATTAAACCAAAGAAAAAATTATTTTTTTACTGAAATAATGAATATTTAATTGAAATACTTAAATTTTCAACCAAAAAGTTTTAAATTAAAAAGATAATTTTCCAAACAAGAATTAAATAATTGAATTATCAGTTAAAAAGTGTTTAAAAGAAAATTATTCTTCCTGTTTTCAAATTCACTTATTTTTGTAAAAAAATTCATTTCTTAGCCTAAAAATTGAACTATTTTGTTAAAAATATTTTTTCTTCCTAAAAATTAATATTGCAGTTGCAAATTTATTTTTTCAGTTAAAAATTTATTT
>JAAAKG020003214.1:0-21646 GCA_010014905.2 Druon quercuslanigerum | reverse complement strand
AAGACACCAAAATAAATAGCAATTATAGAACAAGACAACACACACGGAAGTTCGACAGGAAAGCAGTTGACTGCCTGGCGCCTGTACGCGCAGAGCATGCTGACTTCTGATACTGGCTGTAGTCTGGCGCGCGATTCAAAATCGAATTAAACTAATTCGATTCTCATGTACTTAAGTTTTTTGCATCAAATTTTTTTCACAAATTTCTTTGAAAGATAAAATTTAAATTACTTATTTTTGTATGTAAATTAAATTAGGTTCTGTCTATTATCATACTGAAATATCCTTCAATTTTTTCGTATGACGAGTAAAAGAGGAAGCTGTTTATCCAGAATTTTTGTATCACTCTACCCTTTCTAAAAATTTTTTTTCTGTTTAAATAGACACTGCGATTAAGTTCCTTCTTTCTTGGACGATATAATTTGTTTTTCTTACAAAGTTCTATTTTTCATGTGCCCATTCTGTGCGTCGCATATGTTCAACATTGCGTGCTTGCATACGTGATTGCATGGTGCGACACATATGCGTCGCACTTAATGCGCTCTCATGACATTGGACTGAATGCGGACGAAATGCTGCGTTTTCACTCGCACGCGTGCTACGCACGGCATGCGGGTGACATGCGCCGCACGATTGTTACCTGGGTACGTAAAAATAAAACTGGTGATGGTCTCAAATTGTTGGACAACCGACCCTTTACTAGCTCGCCCAATGTAACTTGGCAATTTCCAAGGCTTCGCTTAGGTACAGCCTTTACATTAGTGCTTACACATTCTACAAACAAAGACGGTGACAAATTAAGCAATACAACCACTATTTTGAATGCCTAAGACTACTTAGCGCCGCAGCGCCCCGAAACTGACGCAGATGCACGAAGATCTATTATTTTTCGTAAACAAATAAATACGTTCTTTAATTGAATTATAATACGTTTAAACAAAAACTATTCCTTGACTTAATGAAATCATTTATTTAAATCAAACAAATCATTTCTTTTATTCAATAATTGAAATAAAGAAGGTCTGTGAATAAAGTCCAACCATAAATTAGATATGCTTTTATTTTCGAAAGAGTTTATATGTGTTTAAAATTATACAAGGTTCATTTCCAAGTTTTTTTTTTTAAACAGAAATAAGGAAAGCGATTGAAAAACTATAAATGTCTCTTTAATATTATTTGTTCACTAAAATCAATATTTTCTGAATGATCTCCAGATACAGAAGTTCTACATCGCGACTATGGTAGGTAGACATTATTGGTGTCCGTAAAATTGGGGATTAGCCAGGCTTAGCTGCAACCGCGGATCATCATGTTCAAGGGAAGAAGATACTCCATCTGGATGATGAAAGTGGCCAGGCTGAGTCTGCTTGGACGAAGAACCAAATATTTCAGCCTTTTGTTTCAGGTATTTTTCTTTCTTTATAAGATTGGCCGCTTTTTTCTTTTCAGACTGCGAAGCCTTTTGAGCTTCTAGTTTCAATCGTTTAGCCTCTCTCTCAGCTACCGAGTCGATCGGTTGAAGCGCTGCCTGTGCAGCCCTAAATCGTTTCCACTCTAAAGCTTTTGGCATATTTTTTGCTTTATTGATATCAGACGTCCTAGCCTTTTGCTGCTGGTCACGGGTAAGATTAAGGTCAATCTCATATTCAACAGGACCATATTTTTTAGTACGTTTACTTTCTTTTTGTATTTGAATCTGAGATTCTTGTTCAGCGGCAAAAAGATCCTGAAAAAATGGAGGGTATTCAGATTTTCCGGGTGGTATTCCGTTTCCGTTATATGGTCCGGATTGAGAGCTGAAGTCTGCAAACACAAAAAGAAAGTCATAAATTTAGGAGCATTAAATTAGTCTTTCGATCACTTTTGTTTAGTCCTGTGGAGATCTTTTTTGAATATATTTGAACAGTCGCCACATACCAGGAAAAACAGAGAAATCAGGGAAAAGTTAGGCGACTTTTTTTGTTTCGAGAATTTCTGTAATAATTACTTTAAATGACTGCCGTTATTAATTAGAGCTTCTAAACAGTAACAATAACCCTACTGGAAGTAAACAGATTCAAAAATATAGAAACGCATGGATAGAAAAAGATATAGATATTTAATCCTTCACAAATCCACATTTTGCATCCCACTTTTTTTTTCTTAACCCTATACGTTGCGTTTTTTGAGATCTATCTCCTTGTATCCCTGACTCTATCCCTCACACTAACAATTGTCTTTTTCTATCCATGGCGTTCACAACTGTCTATCTTTCCCTTTTACTGACTCTATCCCTTGTGGTCCGATGGGCCTATCTTTTTTATCTGTTCTTATCCATTTCGAAAATAATAATATACATATGTCGAATTTCTAACTAACGCAAAATAGTATTAAGCTATCAAGGGTTTATATACCTAACAACAGAATTCCCTAGCTATACGACTTACAAGTCGAAGTTCGAACTCTACAAAGGCTTCTGCTGACTCTCCAATTATAGGTGGTGTGAATGATTTCACTTGTGTCTAATTTTTACAGTCAGCCACCTACTAGACCCCGCTTGTACTAAGTCAGGGATGTACGTTAAGTAGCGTGCGCCTCGCTCAGGATAGACGTGGATAAGCGGAGGATTTGGTTGGATATAACGACTAGGATTCAAGAAGATTGGGCTATCTTATATTTCAGAAAATATAGAAATGGATTAACTTGGACAGGAAAATAGGGATTAAAAAAGATAGACGAATTTTAATATTGACCAACGGATAGCAGATTCTACATGTGGATAAGCTGTGGTGTCATTTAGATAGAAAGAATGAGATTCACAAAGATAGGTCTATCTTATATTTCTGAAAAGGTTAATATCGATTCACTTGGACAGGAAAATAGGGATTAAAGAAGATAGACGAAATTTAAGAATACCCAACGAAAAGAAAAGTATAGACGTGGATAAGCGAAGGACTCATTTGAAAAGAAACACTATAATAGGGATTAAGAGTGAAAAGAAAATGATTTATGTGGATAAGTGCAGAAAGATCGAAAATTATCGCACGGATAGATCTGGGATACATCGTTTCTTTCTATTTTAATCTTAAGGATAGACAATTATTCAAAAGGATAGAGACTCTATCCATTTACTTCCAGCAGGGAAGTCACTTTTATCTTAAATCATGTTTTAGAATGAAAAGTTTACTTCAGAAACTTTTTAAAAGATTCCAAATTACTTTTAATATATTTTAAACATTTTTAAAGATTACGAGGAATTTCTAAAATGCTTTCAAGGTTTTCAGGTATTTTTTAAGATTTTGAAGGATTTGAAACATTATATAGGGTTCCGTGCAGAAATCGCAATTATAGGGCATTTTCCGACGATTTTTGTTCTTTGAGTTTTGCCAAAAAATTAGGCTATCACTTACTGGGGTGGTGTATTTTTTTAATTTGCTGAGAAGGTTTGAATAAATAAATTTTGTTCAAAAAATAAAAATAAAAAAAAATAAAAATTCTGGTTATTAACAATTGTTTGATAAAAAAAAAACCTTTTCCTCTAAACCTATACGATCTACAATAATCTTACGTTTCTTAAAAGAATAATTAAATTTTGCAGTCTGAAACCTCTTCTTTACGTGCCCGTACTACTTTAATTGTAACTTAAAGTACCTTTATTGCACATTTAAACTATTGAGGTCTGGTATGGTCCCGATCGGGGTCAGATTGAAATTTCTGTATGGTTAATTGTAAAAGATTTCGAGAAATTTTTAATAGATTTTAATAATGAAAAGGGATTACAAGAGCTATTCTAAAAGATTTAAAAAGATTCGAAGGAATTTGAAATAAATTTCGATTATTTAAAGGGATTTCGAGGAATTTTGAAATTTTGAAATTTTATGTCAAAAATTATCTGTGGAAAAATGGTTTTTCTGACCTTAAAAAGGTAAATAATTAAGGTCGAATGTGTGAGAAACGACCAGATACCTTCTTAAATACTTTATCTAACTTTAGGTCAATTTTCAAGGTCAAATCAAGGTAAAACCCTTTTCTTAAATAAGAACCCCTATTTTTGACTGCGGATTTGAAAAGAGCGGAAAATTTCACGTGAAAAATGTCCTGTGGAACCTTGAAAATTGACCTCGAGATCAAAATTGTTGTTACAGTCAAATGTTCCCCTTGGACCTGCCAACCTTTATCCAAACCATTTCTTCCTAAATAAAGTATTTCAGAAGATATTTGGGATTATAGATTGAAATTGGTTTTAATGTATTGATTTTTTAATAGTATTAGTATTACACTTACCGATAGCGATTAAGAAAACTACACACATGAGCATTTCGGCCCACATGTTAGCTACAGGAACCACTGATTCGTTTCACACAATTTGCTTTTTTGAATCTAAATGGCGTTTGACAAGACTACTCGCTTTTATAGAATTACTTTTAAAAAAATGTATCCGGTTTGAGATTGCGTGCCCTTCATAGCTTTGTTTCTTTTTCTATTTTGAATAAATATTCTTTCTAGTACAAAACCACAAAAATCCGGATGTGAAGCATATCATACATTTTCTTGAAACTTCTATAGTTTTTGACCTAATTTTTTTTTAATTTGCCTATCTCTCGGGCACACGTCGTTAATACCAGTTAATCAATTAAATGTACGTTGAATCCAAGAGAAATTATTAATCTAAAGTTGGATGACTATTAAAAAAATTGTTTTGCAGCTTTTTAATTTAACTTTAGATAAATAATATCACAGGAATTTACTGTATATTACTGAAAAAAAATTTAATCTAGAACAGAACTCTCTTGTTTCTAAATTTAGGCCTGCAACGCTCTGTTTTTAATTCCGCAATGACATACTTACTATTTAAATATAGTTAAGAATGTAACACCATTGCGTTACTTTATTAAACTTCTTTATTTTCCTCTTCGTAATTTCAATCACTTTTTTTTAGTTATTACATGCAGTTTTAAATAAATGTTTTTAACAAGCAATTAATTTTCTACTTATCATTAGCAACTAGTTTATTACTAATATTACCAGTAAAATTGTAAGAGTAATTATTTAAACTTTATCAGTTTTCATAAAGAGAGATTTCCAAGTATCTTTTTCATAAGGAAAAAAGTGAGGTTTCCATTGAAACCAATTTTTGGTTCCAAAGGAGCTGCAACAACAATGAAACCCACTAGCTGGAAATGAACCCAAAATGATCCATTTTTCGCTATGCCCACTTCGACATTTTATGTAATTGATAACATAATTTTTACCTTAAAGTACTCATGTAATTGAAATCCTAAGGCCATAACTTAATGAACATAATTATGTTTAAAAATATTACCGAAAATAAAATAGATATAAAGACTTGATAAATATCATTTGCAGATTATGTGGCAAAGATGTAAACATAAAGGCATATTCATATGCAAAAAACTTTTCGTCGTAAGCCGATAGACCGTCAGTCGAATTCCGTTGCGTTTGGCTAGCGACACGTTTCGTTATTCTAGTCTTGCGCAGGGTTATTCCTGCTCGGCCGAACCCCGTTGCGCCTGGCTAGCGCCGCGTTTCGTTATTCTAGTCTTGCGCAGGGTAAGGCCCTCGGCCGAATTGCGTTGCGCCTGATAGCGCCGCATTAATTTATTTTATTCCTTTTTCTCTTTCCTTTTTTTCGGTACCGCCGCTCAAAATTCGCAATAAGATGCGTCGCGTCTCTTTCGCCGTTACATAAAAATTCTGAAAACTGGTAAAATATCGCTTATGACGAGAGTAGAAAACAAACGCCATCGCTCCTGCCTCGCCGTTAGCAACCATCGGCGGCGACGGCCTGAGAAGGAAGCGACTTTGGCCGTTCCGGAACCTGAAACAGAACCACTCGCGCCTGAACTGGAACCATTCGTGCCGCAACCGGGACCTCCCGCACCTCCTCCGGAGATGCTCTTGGAGATGACTCCAGGTCAAAAGGGAACCTCCGACCTGCTATCACAGGTACAACACACATGTATGAACGGACCACACAACCAACGTCACACAGATCGACCTTCAAGCTCCAAACCTTCTTACACAAGTCCCTATAACCAGATTTCCCGCGACTCACGTTCGCGGACATGGATCGTGCGAAACTAGAAGACTTAATTAATCAGTGCGAACGATATCTAACCGAAGCATCAATGAACATAGGACTATGGTCACGCATGGTAGCCAAGTCATTACCAGAATGCGCGGGCAAATGGTACGAGGCGTACTGGAACTTATCCTTGTTATGGGGTACGTTCAAGTACTTGATAATCCAGCATTTTTCCAGGGTTTCAGCACTAATTACGTTGCATATTAACCTACATGCAACTAGATAGGAAGAAAAGGAGCATGCGGGAGTTTTCTTAAAACACGAATATCTCCTTGCCATCCGACTCTTATCTCAAGCCAATGAGGCACAAATCGCGCTTTTCCTCCTTAAGGCCCTTTAGTCCTCAATTAAAAAATCCTTCGTGCTGCGACTATCAGCACGCTTAAGGATTTAGTCGAAAGAGCCGTCCAAGCTGAAACGGATGAGGTGCAGGAAAATCCCCGAAAAGCAAACCGTGAAACGACGCAAAATAAGTCGACAAACGCGGCACAGCCGCAGAATAACGCCACAGCAGCTTCCGCCGAAAACGTTCGACCACCGCCGCAATGCGATTATTGCCCGGGTAGCACTTCCACCGGGACTGCCTAATCATCCATGCCCGGCAATCCTCAGCGATTCCCGGAAACTGGCTAAACTGGGCTGCCGAAGACGAAAATTCAACCGCCCCGGCAGCCCTAAACGCACCCCAATATTAAGTGCGGTTTTCGCCGATGCCAGCATACTCCCCCGCGTCCGAGTATTATTGGTCGGCTGAGAAATAAGCGCTAAGATAGACACCTTAGCGTCAGAAAATTTTGTGAATAAGGCTGTTCTGACGTCCCCTACGCTCTACTGGCCGCAATAGGAGCCGCTATTAATGTCGACGGCACAGTAAATTTAAATCCAGATCTTTAGGAGGTTTTTAGAAGACCTTACCCCGGTACTTTTCATATTAGTTCGAAATTACGAGACGAAATGTTTTTTGGCACATCTTGGCTACGCCAATATAAGGTTATTCACGACCACGTGACCGAACGTATATTTGTCGGCACCACAGGTCGTCAGAGGGTATATATACATTAGCCCCTCCCCCACGGTTACGAGATTTCTTACCCCACAGACGAAATTGAGGTAAAGGACGATTTCGCTTCCCACTCGCAGGAGAAATTTCGTAAGTCAGTGCTTAAAAACGGACATCCTTTTCGCGAAGCACATCGCCGATATTTGGACCATTGTTCAGCCATTGTGATCGCTGGTAAAGGGACAACGATTACCGCTTTTGTATCGACTATCGTCGCTTAAACAGTATAACTGTTGATGCTCCCCAGTGTCTCCCCAGAATCTACGAGACACTCAAGGATCTGGGTACGGCGAAAGTCTTTTCAACGCTTAACTTTAAAAGTGGGTACTGACAAGTGCTTATGGCGCCGCGATCCCGCCAGTTTAACGCATTCTAAGCGCTTGGAGGAGGCCAATTTCAGTTGTAAATGATGCCGTTCGGGATTAAGAACGCACCTGGAACTTTTCTAAATCTGATGAGACAAGTCCTCGCAGAACAATGGGACATTTTCACTATCGCCTATCTTAAAAACATTGTCGTTTACTCTCGAGATTGGGAGGAACACCTGCTGCATTCCGCTCTAGTTTTCGAGCGCCTGTCCATATACGGTTTAATCGCCACCTTAACCAAGTGCAATGTCGGACAGACCACCCTCCCCTATCTCGTTCACGTCGTGAGCACCAAATGAAACTCGGCGCAAACAGGGCACATTGAGACAATCAAAAATACATCCCTGCCTCGCACTTGAAAGGAAATGAGTTCCTTTCTGGGTGTATGTAATTGGTTCAAGAAGTGCGTACCGAACTCGTCGGTAATCCTTACCCCACTATCCGACATTCTGTCAATGAAAGGGCCTTCCAAAAGAAGTAACGAGGCCCTCCGTCATTTTAAAACTGCTTAAGGCCCCTTTCCATCGGCCGTTGACCCTTAGTCGTCCAGACCTGGAACTGAGGTTTATTCTCTAAACCGATGCTAGCGCTCGTTGCATGGGGACCGTCCTCATGCAGGAAGACGCGGACCGAAAACGACACATCTCTTTTGCGAGTGCGAAATTCTCCCATACAGAAGCTCGCTATCATAGTAGTAACGAGCAGGAGTGTTTGGCAATCGTCTGGGCGAATAAAAAATATCGTCCCTTCATAGAAGACCTTCCGTTTACGCTACGAATGGACATCTGGGATCTTTTCCTCAGTCTCTTTCCGCACTCAGTAGAGCACGTGCCGGGAAAGCCAAACGAACATCCGGAGGCCTTGTCGTGGCACCCAGATTCAACAGAGTTTTCACCAGGCGAGCCCGGGCCACCCCTCTGGCCCATGCCCAGGATCCCCTGTCAGAAGACAAGTCCTATGGCGCCAGGAGGCCCTACCAATTACGAACACGCGTTCCGGTCGCATACCGAGACGCTCGACCTTACGTTTCTCGGAGGAGGCGGACGCAGGTGGGTCGAACTTTGTGGCAGATATCATTATATTGCTAAATATTATGAAATAATAGATTCATCAGTCGCATGTTAATAAACCGATTTAATTAGTAAAATGTTTACTAATTGAAAGTAAGAGGGTGCATAATAGTCTTTTTTACCTAAAATTAATAATATTGGACTATTGGAGTAATTATTATCATTGGTTAATTATTTTTTAATTACCTAAAGAAATGGAGTTTGTTTTTAAAAATCCGTTTTGAATTTTTTAAGACAAAATTAATACTTTACGTCTAGTGGAATATTTACTAATATTGGTTAACTTATTTTTAATTATGTAAACAAATTCCATTGGTTGAAAAAGCTTTTTTTTTGTAAAAATTCGTCGAATTGGCATTTTGTTATCGTTATTGACATAAACTTATTTTGAATTATTTTCTAATTGTATAAACTATAAATTATTACTTATTTTTAACTACCTTTAATTTCTTTAAACAATAATTGTTCTATTAAATTTGTTAATTTTTCTTAACTGTTTTAAAAATTAATTCCTCATTCTTAAGAACAACATAAAATATTTGAATATGTTTTGTTTAAAAAATTAAAATAATAAAGTTAATCAAACAATGTAGATAAATATTCCACTTAAGAAATATATATATTTTAAATAAAAATTATTTAAACAAGTTCCATTTGTCTAAACAATGCAAAATTAATGGCCCAATTTTGTTTTATTTTTAGAAGTACACTTTATGACAAAATAATATCAATGTAGTAGAACAATATTTTTCACCAATTTTTTAATATGTTTTAAAACATTGCAAACAAAAAAATCTTTACAAATTATGTTCTCAGTGACGTATATGCAATTACATTAAATTTCAACTTTTTTTTAATTTAAAAAAATTTAATTAAATTTTTAATTTGTTTTTATTTGTCAGACAATCTATTTGTACGAAAAAATAACTTTCAATACACTTGTTTGTAGTAGAGAAATAATGCAAGTATTGAATTTTTCAGTTATCCTGAGAAATTATTTCTATGAAATTCAATTTTTATATATTTAAAATTCCTACAGTAGTATCAATAAAAAATAGTGAACAAAAACTTGTGCAGATGTCAATTATTGTATAATAGATAAATATACTTGTAATAAATTTATACTTAAAAAATTTATACTTTAATAAAATTTTGCAGTAGTAAGAATATCAATTGTAAAAAACCGTTGCATTTAAAGAATTGTTAATACAAATGATTTTTTTCTCTCCCCCTGGATTACTCGTATACAAATTTATCTTTGAAAAATGTTTAGGTTTCCGAAACTGTTTCAATTTTTAAACTGGAATCATTGCAACAAACAAAATATAATGAAAAAAAATTTGTCAAAAAAACATTGCAGTTGCATAATATTTATTTGATTATGCTTTTACATTCAAACATTATAGCAAAAGAATTCGTGAACTTATTTAGAAATTTATGATTATTAATTACGTTTTTTATGTAAATAATTATTGTAATGTTCTGTGAAAATTAATTAGGCACAAGTTATTCTTCAAACATTGTGTTGTGACATAATTGGTTAGAAACAAATGTTGGCATTAGCAAAAGACGCAGTTAAGTGATAATTAACACTGTTGTAAAGTTACTATTCTGAAAAAACTGTAATTTTTACATTAAAGAAATATTTTTAATTTAATTAGTTACATTAAAAATTTCTACAAAATTTTCAAGTTTTGTTCATTTTTTGTTTATTTATTAAAAAAATATATATTTACAAAATGGAATTTTTAATTATATCGTTAAAAAAAAATTATTTGATTCAATCAAAAATACCTAAAAAACTGACCGCATATTACTTGGAAATAAAACTTAAGTATAATATTGGGCTACCAAACAAAAATGAACAATTCTTTAAACGACCTTAATTAACAAATGCACCATTTAGCTATCCCTGATGGTAAAAGCTTTTAAATTTTTACAGCTTTTTAAGAAATATTCAAAAAAATTTCAGGCATAACTATTCAGTATTTCTTAAATTAAATATAACTTTCCTAAAGTTAAAAAAATTTTTGATAATTTTCCAAATTTTTCTAATATTTTCAAATATTCTCATAAAATTAATTATTCAAAATAAATGTTTATATTTTTATATTATTGTAAAAACAATTTATTTAGTTTTTGAAAACCTTTAAAAAAACCTATAAATGTGTTTAAAAATTTGTTTAAACTTTATTTTTGTCAAATCTATCAAAATCGAGACACAAAAATTGTTAAAAATCTTTTTGAATTGGTCCTATGATTTCGTCAGCTTAGGAAACAAAATTTTTTTACAATTTCCTGATTCGAAATGAATACACAAGATTTATTTAGATAATAGATCATCATCTTCCTGTATTTGCTTACTAAATAATCTATTTTCTGTTTGTCACGCGCCTACAGAATTTCGGCGATTAACAATATTATTTTAATCAAAATTTAAAAAATCAAGGAAGTTTTTAAAAAATTGAGTCAAGGTAGTACTTCACATTTAATTAAAATGATTTTAAAGCTACCCTTAAAATAAATCTAACTGATTTTAATTTTCGGACATATTTTCCACATTTATTGCAAATTCATTTTAAACATTAATAAAATAATAAGCAAAGACGATAACTTTCGAAAAACTGATAAAATTGGATTCGGAAATTAAAAAAATTTGTCCCTACAGCTAATTTTGGTAAAAAGACAATTATTATTTTCAAAATGAAAAAAGAAGAAAAACATTGCTTTTTGAAAGTTCCACAAGATTATCATAACAACTGTTTGAATTTTCTTGCAAAATCGAGAATTGAAATTTTCACTCCGCGAAACGCGCCGTTTTCATTTTGTTCGTGAAAATTAATAATTAAAATAAAAAATTTAATTCTCGGACAAAAGCTTTAAACATAGTTAAGAGTAGTTCTCCGAAAAAAGCTAAAAATTTTGTATCAATAATTTTTTGATAGGACGCATAGTTTTTGTTTTGAACGTGAAAAATAACATCATAAAAAATGTAATTTTTGGAAAAACAGAAAAAGGCACGAACAACCTTAATAAAAAAAATAGTTGACAACAAAAATCTACAAAATGGGATTTAAAGTAATAAAGGAATTCGTGGAATTTAATAAATGCGTAGAATTAAAGGAATTCAAATTAATAAAGTAATTTAAAGAATTTATGTTATTCGAGAAAATTTAGGATACTCAAAGAATTCCAGTAATTCCATAAATTTTTATAAGGAATTTCAGGAATTTGCAAAGATAAGGAATTTGAAAAATTCCAGGGATGAGAAGTATTTAAGGAATTCCTTGAATTCATGGAATTATTTGAATTCTTCGAATTTCTTACATTTTTAGAATTCCTTACATTTTTCGAATTGCCTGAATTTATCAAATTCCTTAAATTCTTCGAATTCATAAAATTCATGGAATCACTCGAGTTTTACGTATTTCTTCGATTCTCAGAATTTCTTGAGTTTTTGGAAATCCTTAAATTGGTTGAATTCCTTAAATTCCTAGAATTCCTTAAATTCTTCGAAATTGTGAAATTCTTCGAAATTGTGAAATTCTTTAATTTCTTTAATTTTTCGAATTTTTTGAATTTATGAAATTACTTAAATTCTTAGAATGCTTTGCATTTTTGAAATTCCTTAAATTTTGCAAATACCTGAAATTCTTTGAATTCCTTAAATTCTTCAAAATTCATGAAAATCATTGAATTCCTTTCATTCTTCAAATTCCCTAAATTTTTCGAAATTCTTAAATTTTTTGAATGCCCAAAACTCTCTGAATTCCTTAATTTATTTTAATTTCTGAAATTCTCCGAATTTATTGAATTTGTGGAATTACTTGAACTCTTCGTATTATTTAAATTCTTACGATTTCTTAAACTTTTAGAATTACTGAAATTCTTTCAATTTCTTAAATTTATTAAATTTTTTGAATTCCCAAAACTCTCTGAATTCCTAAATTTATTTTAATTTCTGAAATTCGTTGAATTCCTTTATTTCTTTGAATTCCCTAATTTCTTCGATTTTTTGAATTCATTAAAATACTTGAATTCTTAGAATTCTTTACATGTTGCAAATTCCTTAAATTCCTCGAATTACTTGAATTCTTAGAATTTTTCAAATCCATTACAATTCTTCGAATTCCTACAGTTTATCGAACTTTAAATTATTCAAATTATTTGAATTCTTCGAATTCTCTAAATTTTTCGATTTCGTAAAACTCTTAGAATTTCTTAATTTATTTGAATTTCTAAAATTCTTCGAATTCCTTGAACTCATGGAATTACTGAAACTCTTAAAATTTCCTAAATTTTTAGAATTGCTTAAATACTCTAAATTACTTGAATTCTTTGAACTTCTTAATTTTTTCAAATTTTTTGAATTCATGAACATATTTAAATTCTTAGAATTCTTTACATTTTTCAAATCCTTTACATTCTTCGAATTCTTTGAATTTACCAAATTCCTTCAGTTTTACGAATTCCTGAAATTCGTCTAATTCCTCAAAGAGTTTGAATTCTTTAATATTTTCTAATTTCTGGAAAAGTAAATTGATAATTAAACGTTTAGATTTTTAGAAAATTAAATTGTTAGAATTCCTTAAATTCCTTAAAATCTTTTAAATTCGTCAAATTATTAGAATTCTTCGAATTCCTTAAATTTTTAGCTTCAATCTGAAATTTAACACACAAAAGTATATTTAATTTTCATTTAAAACAGGTTAATTGTTAACAAAATATATTAAAAATTATATTAAAAGAGATACAGTTAAAACTATTTTAATATATTATTTTATTTAATTACTTAATTTTAAACTATAAATCTTGACAAAAAATGTTTTCTTAACAAAGTGATTCAACCTAACATTTTAAATATAATAGTTGCATAGATAAATAAATAATAATAAATTATAACATAGAAAAATAATTTTTAACCAAAAGTTGCATTTTCATGAAAAATGAAATTTCTACTAAAACGGAAGAATTTTTAAATCAAAAGGATGCAGGCTCGAAAAATAGTAGGATTTTCAATTGAAAAAGACTTTTGCTGACTTTTCAAGATTAAAATACGAATTGTATTAAGAAAAATTAATTTTTAAGAAAAATTAATGAATTTAAAAAAAAAAAATAGTTGCTGTCTCTACCAAATCTTTGCATTCTTATCCAAGAAAAATAAATAGATAATATTAGTATATTTTTCAAAAAGAAAATCTTAATTTTGCAGAAAATCTAGATTTTCTACGAAATAGTTAAATTTTCAATAAAACAGCAGAATTTTCCACCAAATACATGAATTTTTAACAAAATAGTTAAATTTTCAAACAAATATTTAAGAAGACAAATTTTCAGAAAAAATATTTTTTATTCAAAAAAGATTTCAGTTGAATTATCAGCAACAAAATCTGAATTTAAAAAAAAGTTGAATGTTCTACGAGAAGAGGAAAATTTTTAACCAAAGAAGATGAATTTTTAACAAAAGACCAGAATATACAACCAAATAATAAAATTTATAACTCAAATATATTCTTTAGAAGAAAATTTTTACAAATTTGAAAAAATTAGGTACATGAGTTTCCGAACTGGACATGTAACTTACAATTTTTGGTTTTAAAGTTCTTATTTAAATTTTTAAAATTATCTTTCCTACATGTAGATTTGACTATTTTGTGAAAAATTGTAAATAATGCATATTTATAGTAGTTTAAAATTTAACTACTTGGTTGAATGCTCATATTAAAAATTAATTTGATTGTTCTTCAAAATTAATCATTTGAAATAAAAACTCAATTTTTTTGGTTTTATTATTTATTTGCTTCAGCGGAGAATTCAACTATTTGTTTAACAATTAGTATTTTCGGTTAAATTATATTGTTTTCTATTTAATTTTTTGTTAAAGTTCCCATTTTTAAGTTTATAATTCAACAGTTTTGTAAAATATTCTTGTATTTTGTTGAAAAATCGTATTTTCGGTATTTATTATTATATTTATTGGAAAATTCATATTTTTTGTTTAAAAAAGTAACTATTTCGTGATATTTCGTCATATTTGCTCGCTCTAAGAGCCATTATTTATTTTTCTTAACTATGTTTAAACAATAAGAAGGCAATGATTCTAAATTTTATACATGTGACATTAGTTTCACAATTTCATCATAATAACCTTCTTATTCTTTCAACAGGTTTCATGATTCCATAAAATAGATATTTTAATTTAACAAAAAAAAATGTAAATTAAAACAAGTAGATATATATTTCGTTTTATATGGAATTGTGGAATTATCAACAAAAAAATACGAAATTTTAAGCAAAAGAGATCCAAGTTCCAAGCTAAAAAGTCGAATTTTTTTGAAAAAGTTCGATTTTTGAAACCGAAAATATAAGTTTTCAACCAAAAGTTAATTTGAAAGGAAGGAAGATTTTTCTCAAAATAGAACATTTTTAGCCAAAAGAGATGAATTCTAAACATAAAATATAATAGTGGAATTTTTAAATAAAATTTGCTTATTTTTAATATATATTTTTATAACAAGAGTTTATAACAAACTTACAGATATTTTTTGGTTAAACAAGTTTTTTTTTTTATTATTCTTTTTTTCGTCTCTTATGACGTTTTTCAAAACATCTAATTTTTTATATTATATTTTACGATTAAAAGGAAATGTCCTTATCCTATCTACAATTTATTAATAAAAAATTCTTAGATTTATTTTGAGTAAGCAACTTTTGTCAGTTAATTTTTTTTAAATTGTGTCGTGTTTCCATAAACTTAATTTTTTCATTTTTAATATTACTTTTTACATTATTAACCAAAAATACGCATCTTATCGAATTTAAATTTAAGGAATTTGAAGAATTTTAGAAATACGCAGTATTCAAGTAATTCCAAGAATTCAAGGAATTCAAAAAATTCCCGGAATTTAAAGAATTTAATTAATTCAAAGAACTCAAGGAACTGCAAAAAAATAAACTTACTTCAATAAATTGCAATAATTACAGGAATTTCAAGAGTGAAACGCATTCGTATTATTTAAGGAATTCGAATAATTCAAGAAATTAAGCAATTGACGAAAGAAGTGGGACTACTGAAAAATTCCGAAAAATATGCCGAATTGCAAAAATCCCTAATTTTAAAATTGGAAAATTCGCGAACAATAAATTCCTAACAGAAAATTGCCGAATTATAAAATATTCGAGTCGGAAAATTCCAGAATTGTAAAATTTCCGATATTGAGCATTAAAAATAATTTTAGATGTTAATTTTGCTTGTCTACTGGACTATCTCAAGATTTCTCAATATTTTAATAATATTGAGATAGACCAGTAGACAAACAGAATTAACATCTAAAATTAATAATAAATATTCCCTGCTAAATAAACCTAAGATCAGCAATTAAAATTAAAAATAATATTTCACTATAAGTTGCCATTTTGTGGAAATTTCTCTAATTTATGCGAAAGTACAAATAATTAGTAAGGAAACTTGTCTTGAATCATGTCTAGCCGGGTCAGATATCTTAAAATTGTTTACAACTTTTATAAACAAATTGATCAAAAAAAGGTTTTTGTGCGATTCTTTGATTTCAGATAAGTAGTTTTATTTGTTAAAACAAAATTAATTGACAAATGCATAATATTGGTATCTTTTAGTAAAAGGAATTCTATTTTTAATCAACTTTTAGATATTTAAAAAATATCTCTTGATTTGATAGTTGTTTATAAAAAAATTTGTATTTGTTTAAACAATTTAAATAAACAAATTCACTGAATCGCCATTTTTCAACATATCGATTTCGTTTTTTTCAGATAAATAAATTCCTAATGTCTTACTAGTTGCTTTCTTTAGTTATTTTTCATCAATGATAAACCATTAATAATTGTCTTAAAAAAATGTAATGAACAAAATCATAATTTGGCATTTTTTTATTAAATAAAAGTAATTTCTTTAACACAATAAATTACACGTGTATAACCAAGGGGTCTCTACTGTGCAATTCTGCTGTTAGACAGCCATGCATAAGATTCAAAGTTATTAAAAAAAAAAAATTACTCTAAGGCTGTTTTTTAATGGAAAAGCCATATTGTTTTTTACGAAATAAACTACAATTTTGCTATAAGCTAGGGTAGTGGGTCCGGCTTGATTTAAAAGGGGTATGTGGAGTTTGGGTTGGGTTATGATGTAGTTTGGTGCGGTTCCTCCAGCACCGTCGCTCAAAGGCTGACTGATGAGTAGTGCCGGTTCAAAAGGCAACGAAGCTCTTGGATGTGCTGTGGGCTGGTGTGAGAGGAACCGAATCCCAGTGATGGCCCGCCGGTGCTGCTGGCTGGGTTTTACCGCTTTAGGCTGAACAGGGTAAAAGAGGGGCTGTTACGGGTAGGCTGCGGTTGTTTCCCCTCAGAAATTTGTCCAGCTTGTCCATCGATTTAACCTCGGTTTTGTGGCTGGTTGGAGGCTGCTATTGTATCCTGGCGGCCTCTTTGGATGACAGAAAGTATTTCCTGGAACACCTCGTATTTATGTTACCGGGTTCGATTGACGTCAGCAGCGCCCGGTGATGGTTGATGGAGGGTCCGTTCGAGCCGTGAGGCACGAGGGCCGCTGACCAAGCATTTGGTCTGATTACCTGTTTTTTTAGGGATGAAGGTGTCCCGTCTTCAGGATGTGAGGAAGGAAGGAGGAGTGTTTCGCGGAAAGAGTCATAGGCGAGAAGGCCTCGTCGTCTTCGATTATGAAGATGTCGTTATCATCATTCTTCTCCTGCCGGAAGGGTTTGGAAGGAGAGGGGGGGGGGTCAAGAGGTGGCGTAAGCCATTCGGATTCCTTGGGGTTCGAAGCGCCCGGAGTTATCCGAGAAGCCCGAAATCAAAGATGAGGTGAAGTGTAGGGGTATGGGTGGGATAAAGCCCACCGATCAAACGATGGCCTTCGGGCGCTGGAAGAGGAGCACGAGGGGCCTGCTTGCTGGGGCGGCAATGCTTTGTTCCGTTTCCAGGAGTAGGATTCGAAAGGAAGGAAGTCAGGTAAAGTGGAGGTTAGCGAAACCTTGAAAGAGACGGGCCGACCTCAGACAGAGAGCATGTGAAAGGTTCGCGTACCCGTGAGAAGCGCAGACCATCCTTGTGAAAAAAAGAGAGTAGAGGGTGGTTTACGGAGCCGTGAAACAGGCAGCTCTGAAGAGAGAGAGAGGGAAGGTTAGCGGAGCTGCTAGTAAGCTTACCGACCACTTTGGAGGAATAAGGAGACGAGAGTAAAGAAAAACTAGAATTGACTTAAAATTGATTTTACTCAAGGCTCGAAAAATGGTACAAGCCCCGGGACTCACGAAAGAAGGATGAGTCCAGTCGATGGTCGGAGCGAGAGTGCATCGATTCAGTGGAGTGCACCGTGTTTTAACGTCGTTTGGCGAGAGCCTGCCGGCCAGCGGTTGGCGCGGATCTCTCGGCGAATCACGAGGAAGGTGAAGAGGAGTTTCGGCCGCCACATCGTCCCCTTCTCTCGCTTAATTTTCGCGCGACGCTCTTACGATTCAGAAACGCGCTATACATTTTTCGTTTCGAACTTGACAATTAACGCAAGTTACAATAAATTTGATAATTTTAAAATCAGAAATTGTGTTTGTTTACATAATGGAGTATTACAGTCAGAAATATATTGATCGGTTGATGTGAGAATATAAAAGTTAGAATTTCTAGAACAAAATGCAACTAGAAACAAGAGTGAAAAGTAAAAATATGAACGAAACGAATTCTAAAAAAGCATTCATAAATATTTTAATAATTAACCGGGAAGAAGAAGAGAGAGAAAGAGAGTAATCTAGAGGGGCGGGTAATATAAATAGAGGAGGAAGATAGAGAGGTGGGGGGGGGAGGACGACTGACGCATGCGTTCCTGGCGTGGCACGTGATGGGGAAACCTTCCACTACATCTATCGCCAGTTGTGCTTTACAGTTCTCTTTCCTTTGCTCGTGGCTGTGATTCATGAGGGAAAGCAAGGTCGTCAAAATTCTATTACAAAGCTCTTTAACCTGGAAGGTTTTCCCAGCTCCGATTTATGTTTTGTAAACACGAGCGGGGATTCATTCCTGGCAAATTACTTTCCAATGGTTCTCAATTTATGGGAACTAGTGGACTGTATCAACTTTTAAACAAGGTCTCTATGTTATGATGCGCAATTTTATTTGGAGAAACATAAACGAACTGAGAGTTTTTTAAATAAATTTTTCATAATTTCGACTAATTTTTATAAATAATTCTCTAGTATTATTAAAAATAACTATAGAGCGATACTAGCAAGATATTATGAATGTATTTCTCTGAAAAAACGAAATTTATATGTTGAAATATTGCCAAACAATGACCTTGTGTATTTAATTTGCTTAAACAAATAGACATTATTTTTTTATATCTCAGTAACATACATTGAGTTATTTTTAATTTATTTAAAGTTGATTTAAAAAAAAGAATTCCTTTAACTGAAAAATGACAAATTATACCTTTGTTAAAGAATTTTTTTAAAAGAAATAACTTTAATTATCTGAACTATATATAAAACACAAAACAAATATATTTAAAAATGATGAATTGATGCATATTGTTTATAAAATGTGTTAAAATTGTTTTCCCTTCAGATTTCCATTTTAAAAACGCACGTCTCAAGTAGATGTATATTCCTTTTACTAAAAATCTAACTTTTGTTTTATAAAAGTTTAAAAACATTTTTTAAACATCTGATATTGCTGAATATTATTCAAGACAAGTTTTTCTCTAATTCTATGTACTTTCGCATAAATTAGATAAATTCTCACAAAATGGCATCTTCGAAACGTTTTAAAAACTAAATTTTCGTTGCTAAATAAAAAATAATTAAAATTAAAGTTAATTTGTCTACGAACACCTCATTTGGCCCCACTGTGCTTCGCTTTCTGAACTTGAATGTTTAGAATTTGTTTGATCAGACTTAGTTGTTCTTGAACAAAAATGTAAAAGAACAGCATAAAGTCGAATCCACAAACCAAATGTTTGCAAAGTCCGGTTCGTATGGGCGGGATTTTTGAAATCGTGATTCCAAAAATACCCAATTGCCTGATAGAAATAACTAAGATTAAATAATTAATTATTTGTCATTGTTTATCACTTTCCTCGACAAATTCGTTCGTTATCTTGGAATTGAGAAGGGGATTATTTGTATTGCAAATGAATGCTTTTTTAAATTTCACGTTTTGTAAAATTAGAATAGAGAATAAAATAATTATATTTTATTGCAGTTCTTTTAAATTGAATAAAATCATAGAGAATTTAGAAAAATTTATTTATATGAGTCAAATTGGTATTTGCAACGACCCTACTTCACTTCTAATGATTTATTTGTACTTTTAAAAAGTGACATATCTAATTGAACATTTTTCTATAACAGCAATAATATTATTCAGGAGTTATAAGTAGGTACTTTACAAGTTCAAAATACACGTAGGGTATTTTTTTAAGTAAAGAAAGAAGTTCAAAAGGGTTAATGTGAGATTTCTTTTTTTAATAATTACCAGTTTTCCCAATCTTGGAAACTTTTTGAACTGCGCTTGCCTCGCGCCGACAACCCCATCGAGCACTGCTAGCGCGCTAATTTTGAAATATCACATAAATATTAAAATTTATTATTAATTATAAATAATGACTTAATAATGCATCCAAAGTCATTTCTTAATCCTAAATTAGAATTTTGGTGTGACGTAAAAAAATAATTCTTTTTCTGCCAATTTAATTACTCTAATCAAAAATTCATCGTTTGAGTTGTAAATTTACCTTTTTGGATTAAAAATGAACAATTCCACTCAAATATTCAATTATTTTAGCTGATAACTCATCTCCTGTTAAGAATTAATGTTTAAACTGAAATTGTATTCTTTTAACTTACAAATTTATCGCATTAAGTTTTGGTTGACAATTTATCTTTTTAATTCAAAATGCATGTATTTGATTAAAAATTCTTTTTTAT
The DNA here is from genome assembly GCA_010014905.2 of Druon quercuslanigerum. NCBI lineage: Eukaryota > Metazoa > Arthropoda > Insecta > Hymenoptera > Cynipidae > Druon > Druon quercuslanigerum. The sequence goes on along the minus strand of JAAAKG020003214.1, from coordinate 1,088 downwards.
TTAATCGGCAGCTGGAGACAACCCTATTTATTTCTTTTTAAATTAAATGAATACTTTAAATAAAAACTGTTCAGGAATATGTACATTTACTCTGTTCTATTTAATAAAATCTGGAAAGATTTCAACTTTCTTATTCAAGAGAAGTTATGAAATTTCGTTATATTATTCTAAGGATCTATTCTAAATTAGGATGTGCTCTGGAATTATATTTTATTATTCTTTAGTAATTAATAAGATAATTAATGATGTGATTCATGAACTTAAATTACTTTAAATTCACAATCACTTTTTTGTAATTCAGGTCTTCAAGTTATTAAAAAAATGTATGAGATAACATCTATCAGTACAATAATGAATTATTCTTAATTCATTTTTGGTAATTTTATTTTAAGCCACATTGTGGGAAATAAGCAAAAATTTCATTTTAGAACTCGACAGAGACGAGATTAGCCATTGCGACAAACAAAAATGTTTTTTTTTTCTCTGAACATCCATAACCTCTTTTTGATTAAACTCGAATTTTTTATATCGGTCACTACAAAATCTTTCGTAAGAATAAGGAAAAATCTATTTAGTCATTTCTCAATCATTATTTATTATGAATGTTAGACCTGATTATTTATATGATTTAAAATTTTCGCACTAACAGTGACCAATCGGGTTGTCGGCGTGACGCAAGCGCAGTTCAAAAAGTTCCCAAGATTGGAAACACTGCCCATGATTAAGGACCCTCTAGTGAAGGACGCGTTAAACTTCCCCCACTCTGACCCCTTCGCCATGACAGTTGGCACGGAAGAACGAAATAGCAAGCGGAAAAAGATAATATTTTTGAAGCGGTATGGGCGAGACGCGCAGCTCGTTGGGATTATGTATTCTCAAAAGGTGGATGTAGAGCGGAAATGCCAAGAGCTTACTCATAACTTACGACGCAAAGTTATAAGAGGGTGTCATAGTTACTACAATTATTACTACTATTTCTATTAGTATTATATTTACAAACTCTCTTCTGAACAGGGTGACCAGACGTCCTTCTTTGGAAGGACATGTCCTTCTTTTTCGATTTTTGTCCTTCCGTCCTTCTTTTTTGT
>JAAAKG020003203.1:1136-14665 GCA_010014905.2 Druon quercuslanigerum | reverse complement strand
TAATTGCCTTAGCGCGTAAGTTCTCTTCGAAGAATCGTTGTCACAAGCCTGATTAGATACACCGCATTTTTATTGTTCCTGTTGCTACATTGGATGATGCATTAAATCAAATTAGAAGCTAACTTTGATTCTCATTGGAAGAGATCATTTGCTAAGACAAGATGAAAGAGAGAGTTTCATGACAGCATTGATCTTCAGAATCGAATCATTCAAATGTCCAATTTGCTGATCACATCAAAGAACCGAAATCTGTATAAATGAGTTAATTGCCTTAGCGCGTAAGTTCTCTTCGAAGAATCGTTGTCACAAGCCTGATTAGATACACCGCATTTTTATTGTTTCTCTTGCTACAACGGATGATTCATTAAATCAAATTAGAGGCTAACTTTAATTCTTATTGGAAGAGACCATTTGCCAAGACAATATGGAAGAAAGAATTTTATGACAGGCAAATGATTTTCAGAATCAGATCTTTCAGATGTCCAATTTGCTGTTAAAATCAAAGAATCGAAATCTGTATAAATGAATTAATTGCCTTAACTCGTAAGTTCTCTTCGAAGAATCGTTGTCACAAGTATGATTACATACATAGAATTTTTATTGTTCCTCTTGCCACACTGAATGATGCGTTAAATCAAATTAGAGGCTAACTTCAATTCTCATTAGAAGAAATCATTTGCCAAGAAAGTATGAAAGAGAGAGTTTCATGACAGCAATTGATCTTTAGAATCGGATCATTCAGATGTCCAATTTTCTTTACAAATCAAAGAACCGAAATCTCTATAAATGAGTTAATTGTCTTGGCCCTAAATGATCAGATTTGGAAATCAGTTTGATCAACTGGCATTCACTGTGAATCGCGTATTGCTTAATTCGTAAGTTCCCTTTGAAGAATCCTTGTCTGAAGCTTAATTACATACAACCCATTTTTATTGTTCCGGATGCTACGTTGCATGATGCGTTAAATCGAATTAAAGGCTGACTCTGGTCCTCATTGGAAGAGATAGCTCGGATTTGAAACCAAGACAAGACAGAAGACAGAAGACTGACAGTCGTACGACCTGGTCACGCACGAGCAAACTTGGCTTGAACTGACTGCCATAGCGAGGATGACGCGACGTTTTCCGACGTATTGTTGTTACCTCAATGATATCGCTCGCGTATAATACTTTTGTACTGACTGGATAGGAACGTTGCGTTGAAGACGAGCGGAGATAATAGCAAAGAGATAATAATAATAGAGCCCGAGACTCGTTGCTTGAGTTCTTGGCCTGTCAACCTATAAGCGACCTTATTGCCACTCTGTCTTTACAATTTCTTCAAAATCCATCAGCCTAGCCTAGCCAACAGACGGATCCAATTAACGGCTCTCATTTTGCTTTGATTGGATAGGCTGATCGAGCTTGATGCGAGACTCATATTGTTTTATCACTGGTTATTTCCAAAAAATGAAACAAGAATAAAATTAATAAAGGGGGAGTAATGGACTTTTGTATCATTCATCTGAAAATATCACTTTTGTGGGCATGATTGCTAGAGTGAAGATTATAAGCGGTGGCTTGTTTATAAATTAAAATTTTGATTAGGCCTCATCCGAAAATTATTAAAGGCAAATTCGGAAACATTTAATCTGTTAAAGTTAGAGTATTGAATTTTAAATCAAATGGATACATTTTTAAACAAATAGTGGATTTCTCTATCAAGAAGATAAATATTCTACCAAAAAGGCCAATTTCAAACAAATACGTGAACTTTAATCCAAATAGAAAGCTTAAAAGAAAGAAAAAGAATCAATTTTAAAAAAACTGACGAAACTTGAAAACAACATTTTTTTTATGAAGGAGTTGAACTTGTATTCAAGAAGTAAACATTTTAACCTAAAAGATTGTTGGCGTTGACAAAAAATTACGAATTATTCACGAATATAAATTTCTATCCAAAAATAAAACAGTTATATTTTCATCTGAATATATAAATCTTTAAGAAATAAAAATTAATAATTAACCATATATTTGAAACATTAATTAAACAGTCGAAATTTTAACTGAAAAAGATAGACTTTTAACTTCTCCACCAATGAGATAAATTTTCGACCAACATGTTAAATCTTCAACAAACAGAAAGATGAATTTTTAATAAAGTGTTTCAACTTTTAAACAATTAGTTAAATTTTTAAAAACATATTGTTTTTGAAAATTAAAACAAAGAATTTTTAACATAATATTTAAATCCAGATATTTGAACTATTAAGCCAAAAAGACGAATTTTCTAAAAAGGAGTTGAATTTTCAACCAGAAACGTTAAACAAAATCAACTAATTTTTCACTCAAAAGCTCAATTATAAACAAAAAATTTTCAACCAAAAAGTTTAATTTTAGATTGACAAATATAAATTTTTAACTTCAAATACAAAAATTCAAATTAAAAATAAAGAAAAATTAAATTTCAACCAAAAAAACAACAAATTATATTAACAACATTTTTACTAAAAAGACGAAATTTTAACAAATGGAATCTTTTTTGACTAAAATATAATTTTTAAATGAAGAAAGTGAGTTTTTAACAAAATAGTTACCATTTTCTACCAAAAATGTAAAATATTTAACAAAATATATAATTTTCTTAACTAATAAGTTAAATTTTAGCAACAAAAGATTCGTTTTCAATAAAAATCCGAATAGTAACAATTTTATTTTAAAAATTAATTTTTGACAGAAAGAACAAATTTTTTACAAAATAGTCAAATTTTTTAACAAAAAAAAATTTTTAAGTAAAATAATGGATTCTGATCTGAAAAGAGAATTTTTAACAAAGAAATTTATTTTATCTGACCGAAATGATAAATTTTGATCAAAAGACATGAATTGTAAATTAAAAAAAAAAGTTTTAACCAAAAATGGAATAATTACATTTTTAGTTAAAATAATTAAATTTTTTAGCAAAATAAAATTTAAATAAGTAGCTGAATTTTCAACAAAGAAATTTTTTTTTCCTAATAAAGAAAAGAATTTAATATAATGTTGAGCTTTCAACCCAAAGAAGCCGAATTTTCAACAAAATTCATGATTTGTTACTTAAAAATGTTTAAATTTTAACCAGAAATGTTAAAGTTACGATTATCGAAAAAAAAATTTTTTAACAAAAAAATTAGTTTTTGCAAAATATTCGTTTTTTTAACAAGAAAAGTTATATTTTAATTTTTAGCTGAAAATACAATAGTTAAATTTTCAGTAAAAATTTTTATTTTTTATTTAAAAAATTATTTTTAACAGTAACTGATGAATTTTTAACCGAGAAGACTATTTATAATTAAATAATAATAATAATTTTTAACTAAAATAATGAATTCTGATCGGAACAGAGAATTTTTAACAAAGACATTTATTTTTCTTACAGAAATGATCAATTTTCATCCAAAGACATGAATTTTCATTTAAGAACAATAAAGTTATAACTTAAATTTTTCAGTTAGAATTATTCAATTTTTGAAAACAAAAAAATTAAATAAATAGTTAAATTTTCAACAAAGAACATTTTTTTCCTAATACAGAAAAGAATTTAACATAATTTTGAATTTGCAACCCAAAGCAGCCGAATTTCCAACAAAATTTATGATTTTTCACCTTAAAAATAAAATATTATAGTTACCATTACAAAAAAAAAATTTTAACTAAAAAATTAGTTTTTGCAAAATATTCGTATTTTTAACAAGAAAAGATACATTTTATTTTGTATTCTAAAATAAAATAGTTAAACTTTCAGTCAAAATTTTTTAATTTCAACTAAAAAAAATTATTACTAACAGAAACTGATGAATTATTAACGAGAAGACTAAATTTCTATTATAAAATAAGATATTTCTATTAGAAAATAAGATCTACGATAATTATGAGTAATTAATGTAAATAGATGATTTCGAGCATATAGTTCAATTAAAAAGAGGTTTCTACCCAAAAAAATGTTTAAAAAATTATTTTTTTATTCAAAAAAATCAATTTTTAACAAAAAGAATAAAGTTTCAAAAAATTAGGAAAACTTTTAAAGAAAAAAATTAGTTTAACTACTAATTTAATCAAGCTTTACCCAACAAATTATTATTCAACTAAATGGTTTAAACTTTCTCTTAAAAAGTTTAAATTTAAGCTAAGATCTTTTATTTTTTACCATGTAAGGAATTTTCAACTAAACGTGATTTCTTACAACAACAAAAAGAAGGACTTATAACAAAATAGTTAAATATTTAATCAAAGAAATTACATTTCAACTGAAATTATGAATTTTCAACTAAAAAAAGATGAGTTCCTAACAAAAAATGTAATAGTTTTAAGAAAAAAAATTAGTTTAAAAAAAAAAGTTAAACTTTCTGCCAAGAAATATTTTTATGAATTTGTTTCAACAAATTTGATCAAAAATGCTAAATTTTTATATACAAAAAAAATTTTCTAGCCTAATAATTGCATAATTTTTTTGTTTTACTGTTTTCACGGTTGCACAATTGATGCAACTACAGAGACATCTCTGAACTTACACCTACTGTGCTGTGAGGTAGCGTTCATTTCAATGTTAGCTTTATTTGTCAAATTTTTTATTTTGTCATCGACCACGACAATTTTGTATGTTGATTTCTCACCCTTTCATACAAACGCCATAATTTTTTTTATGATAATTCAAGACCCATATTCCTGCGCAGTTTTAAAACAAAAGCCTAATTTTGGCTTTTTGAAACCCGAAATTTCCCTTTTTCCATTAATGATCTTTGATCCAGGGATTTACGAGTGACCACAATCGAGAATCAGCCGCTTCGTCGCTTTTGCATTACAGCCCTCGTTATGTGAGCTACCATTCGTATCTGGTAACGCACTCTCATTCGTTTATTTATCGCACGGAAATTTCGCTGATTAGCATCGTGTGGACTGCACTAATGCGTTGTCTCGTAATTTACCGATTTTAACGATCTGTGTCGGTCCATTGAATCTGCTCACTAACATTTCATACATCACAAACGGATTTCTGAAAAGACCCATATGGATACAAATTTTTATCTGAAGCTTTATTCATGGAGCAAGGACAAAAATTATGAAAAGGGGTACATAGGATTAAAAATTTATAAGAGCGTCCGCATATTACTTCACGAAGCGGTACAAACGTAGTAAAGCTAAAAATTATGAAAAGGAGTAGATAGGAACGAAAAGTAACAGGGGCATCCAGATATGACCCGGCGAAGCGTCAATAATGTAACAAGGCGAATAATTGAGAAAAGGGGTAGATAGTATTTAAAAGTAATAATAGCATGTAGATATTGACTGAAAAAAACCAACTCATTTAAGAAGCAGAAGAATTATGCAAAGGGGTACATAGGATTGAAGAGTAATAAGAGCAGCTATATATTTCCTGACGAAGCTGTACTCAACTAACAAGACTAAACATTATGAAAAGGGGTAGATAGGATTGAAAAGTAATCCTGATATTACGTAACAAGGATAAAAATTATGAAAAAGGGTAGATAAGATTAAAAAGTAACCGGAGCATTCAGATATTACCTGGCGAAGCGATACATATGTTGATCCATAAACATCTAGATATTACTAAACGAAGCATTACTCGTGTGACAAGACGAAGAATTATGAAAAGGGGTATATAGGATTAAAGAGTAACAATAGCATCCAAATATAACCTGACAAAGCCTGACCCATTTAACAAGGAGAAGAATTATGAAAAGGGGTACATAGGATTAAAAATTAATAAGAGCGTCTACATATTACTTCGAGAAGCGGTACACATGGAACAAAGCTAAAAATATAAAAAGCGGTAGATAAGATTAAAAGGTAACAGGAGCATCGAGATTTTACCTAGCCAAGATTTACTCATGTAAAAAGGCAAAGAATTATGAAAGGGGGTAGATAAGTTTGAAAAGTAATAATTACTTACCTGACGAAGCGTTACTCGTGTAACAAGACTAAGAATTAAAAAAAGGGGTAGATAGAATTAACGAGTAACAATAGCATCTAGATATAACCTGACAAAGCCTCACTCATTTAACAAGGAGAAAAATTATGAAAAGGGGTATATAGGATTGAAGAGTAATAAGAGCAGCCATATATTTCCTGACGAAGCTGTACTCAAGTAGTATTATTCACGTAACAGTGATAAAAATTATGAAAAAGGGTAGATAAGATGAAAAAGTAACCCGAGCATCTAGATATTACCCGGCAAAGCATTACTTATGTATCAAGACGAAGAATTATAAAAGGGATAGATAGGGCTAAAAAGTAATAATAGCATCTAGATATTACCTGACGAAGCCTTACTCGTGTGACAAGACGAAGAATTATGAAAAGGGGTATATAGGATTAAAGAGTAACAATAGCATCCAGATATAACCTGACTTAGCCTGACCCATTTAACAAGGAGAAGAATTATGAAAAATGGTACATAGAATAAAACTTAATAAGAGCATCCACATATTTTTAAAGAAGCGGTACTTCTGTAACAAACCAAAAAAATTTTGAAAAGAGGTACATAAGATTAAAAATTAATAATAGCGTCAGCATATTACTTCACGAAGGGGTACACATGTAACAAAGCTAAAAATTATGAAAAGGGGTAGATAAGATTGAAAAGTAACAGGAGCATATGACCTGGCGAAGCGTTACTTGTGTAACAAGGCGAATAATTATGAAAAGCCTTACTCATTTAAAAAGCTGAAGAATTATGAAAAGGGGTATATAGGATTAAAGAGTGATAAGAGCATCCATATATTTCCTGACGAAGCTTTACTCAAGTACCAAGACTAAACATTATGAAAAGGGGTAGATAAGATTGAAAACTAATCCAGATTTTACTTTACGAAGTGTTCTTCACGTCACTAGGATACAAATTATGAAATTGGGTAGATAAGACTGAAAAGTAACCGGAGCATCCAGATATTACCTGGCGAAGCGTTACTTATGTAAAAAAAAAGGATTATGAAAAGGGGTACATATGAATAAAGAGTAATAGGAGCATCTATGTATTTTCTGACGAAGCTTTTCTCCTGCAAGAAGGCTAAAAATTACAAAAATGGATGAATAGAATTGAAAAGTAATCCAGATACTGTTCTGCGAAGTGTTATTCACGCAACAGGGGTACAAATTATGAAAAGGGGTATACAGGAATAAAGAGTAACAATAGCATCCAGATCTTACCTGACGAAGCTTTACTCCTATAAGAAGGCAAATAATTATGAAAAGGGGTATATAGGATTAAAGAGTAACAACATTATCCAGACATTACTTGACAAAGCCTTACTCATTTCACAAGGAGAAAAATTATGAAAAGGGGTAGGTATGATTGAAGAATAATAAGAGCGTCATATATTTCCTGACGAAGCTTTACTCATATAACAGGGCTAGAAATTACAAAAAGGGGTGAATAGAATTGAAAAGTTCTCCAGATACTACTTTTCGAAGTGTTATTCACGCAACAAGGTTGCAAATTATGAAACGGGGTAGACAAGATTGAAAAATAACAGGAGCATCCATATATCACCTGGCGAAGCGTTACTCATGTAACCAGATGAATAATTATGAAAAGGGGTACATAAGATTGAAAAGTAATAATAGAATCAAGATATTTCCTGAAGAAGCTTTAGTCATGTAAAAAGGCTAAATTATTACAAAAAGGGGTGACTCGAAATAAAAAGTAATCCCAAAGTGTTATTCACGTAACAAGGATACAAATTATGAAAAGGGGTATACATGAATAAAGACTAACAATAGAATCCAGATATTACCTAACGAAGCTTTACTTATATAAGAAGGCGAAGAATTATGAAAAGGGGTAGATAAAATTGAAAACTAATAATAACATCCAGGTATTACCTGGCGAACCTTTACTCGTGTAACAATGCGAAGAATTACAAAAACGGTTAGATAAGATTAAAAAGTAATAATATCATCCAGATATCACCTGACGAAACGTTACTCGTGTAACAAGGGGAAGGATGACCAAAAGGGGTAGAACGAATTAAAGAGTAATAATAGCGTCCAAATATTACCTGCAGAAAAGTTGCTCATGTAAAAAGGCAAAGAATTATGAAAAGGGGCACATAATATTGAAAAGTAATAATAGCATGCAGAGATTACCTGACGAAAAGTTGCTTGTGTGAAAAGGCAAAGAATTATGAAAATGGGCACATAATACTGAAAAGTAATAATAGCATGCAGAGATTACCTGACGACAAGTTGCTCATGTGAAAAGGCAAAGAATTATGAAAAGGGGCACATAATATGGGTAGAAAGTATTAAAAAGTAATAATAACATCCAGATATTACTTGACGAAAAGTTACTCATGTAACAAGGTGAAGAATTTTGAAAAGAAGTAGATAGGATTAAATATTATTAATAGCATCCAGATATCATCTGCGGAAGCGTTACTTACGTAAGAAGGTACAGAATAATGAAAAGGGGAAGATAACATTGAACAGTAATAAGAGCATCCAGATATTGTAAAAATGTAAAAATTATGAAACGGGGTAAATAGAATTACGAATTAATAAGAGCGTCCACATATTACCTTAGGAAGCGGTACTTCTGTAACAAAACTAAAAATTATGAAAAGGGGTAGATAAGATTAAAAAGTAACAGAAGTATCCATATATTACCTGGCGAAGCGTTACTCATGTAAAAAGGTGATGAATTATGAAAAGGGGTAGAGAGGTTTAAAGAGTGATAAGAGCATCCAAATATTGCCTCACGAAGCTGTTCTCATGTAACAAAGCGAATAATTATGAAAAGGGGTAGAAAAGATTGAAAAGTAATAATAGCATCTAGATATTACCTGGCGAAGCGTTACTCGTGTAACAAGGCAAATAATTATGAAAAGGGGTCGGTAGGATTAAGGAGTAACAATAGCATCCAGATATTTCCTGACGAAGTTTTACTCACGTTACAATGCGAAGAGTGATGAAAAGCGATAGATAAGATTGAAAAGTAATAATAGCATCCGGATATTACCGGACAAAGGCTTACTCATGTACCAAGGCTAAGAATTATGAAAAGGGGTAGATATGATTTAAGAGTAATTAGGGTATCCAGATATCATTTGATTAAATATTATAATAAGAGCATCAATATACAAATTATGAAAAGGATCTGATAGGTTTGAAGAGTTACAAAGCATCCAGATGTTACTTCACGAAGCGTTACTCATATAACAAGGCTAAAAATTATGAAAAGTGGCACGTAGAATTAAAAAACAACAGGAGCATACAGATAATATGAAAAGGGGTGAATAGCATTAAAAAATTAATCCAGATATTACTTTACGAAGTTTTATTCATGTAGAGAGGCTCAAAATTATGAAAAGGAGTGAAGAGGATTCAAAATCAATTCAGATATTATTTGACGAAGTATTACTCACGTAACTAAGCTAAAAATTATAAAAAGGGGTGAATAGGATTGGAAAATGATCCAGATATTACTGCAAGAAGGATAAAAGGATAACAAGGATACCAATTATGAAAAGAAGTAGATAGGTTTGAAGAGAAATGAGGCATCCATATATTACCGGACGAAACGTTACTTATGTACGAAGGCTAAACATTTTGAAAAGGTGTAGATAGGAAAGAAAAGTAACAAGAGCAAACAAACAAAATTATGAAAAGGGGTACATAGGATTGAAAAGTAATAAAAGCATTCAGAATTGGATAATTAATAATGAGTTTAGACTATTTAAAGAGAATAATTTTAATTAAATTCGTGAAACTTACTTTCGTTTGATAACATTCTTATAACTTAAAGATTAACTTAGACAGCACATTAACGCAACAGGTTAGGGGGCGTTCAATAATTTTTTTTAACTTTTAAAAAGAATTGTTTTTTTCTTTATTTTTAAGAAGCTTTAACTTTTTGCTTATATGGCTTGAAGTTAAACTCAATTAGTACAGCCCAATATAGAAGAATTTAAATATTCTTAGGTGGAAGTTAATTTTTCTTTTAAGTCTAGAATTACATTTTTGGTTCGGAATTTATCTCGTTTGATTCAAAAATTCCACTATTTATTTTAAATAATTTAATTTAGTTAAAATAGCAATTCTGTTGTTAAAAAGTCATCTTCGATATTTAAGATTTAACTACTTATTTAAAAGTTGAGCTACTTTATTATAAACTCATTTTTGTGCTCAATAGATTTATTGCTAATCTTCAAAATTTTGGTATTTTTTGCTAAAAAATTTTGGTCCAAAATTTGTTTCATTTTTAGTCATAAATTGGACTATTTTAGTTTAAAATTCAATTGCGTGGTTGTAAACTTATTTTGTTGACAATTCATTGTTCATTCAAGAAAAATAATCTTCTTACATAAGAAATAATCTTTTTGCTTGAAAATTTAACACTTTGGCCGAACGATGAACTCTTTCTCTAAAAATTCATTTTTTGTTGTTACTAAATATTCGCACATTTAGCATAAAGTTTTAAAAATTTCGTCAAATGAAACTGTTTGGTAAAAAACTAATTTTTCTGTTTAAAGTTTATAATTTTGCTTCGCATATTTATCTTTTTGGTTGAAAATTTAACTATTTTGTGAAAAATTTATTTCATTTTTGATTGAAAGTTAATTTTTTTAATTAAAAATTTACCTTTCCCATTTTTAGTTATACATTTATCTTCTGAATTTGAAAATTCTACTATTTAGTTCACATATTTATCATTTTTAATTAAAAATTTAAGTACTTGGTTGGAAATTAATATATTTTGTTGGCAATTTAGATTTATTCTAGAAAATTAGTCTTCTCTGTTAAAAAATAAGCTTCTAAACTAAAAAAGTAACTCTTTTAATTTGTGCTACAAACTGACCTATTCTGGTTAAGAAATTGTGAAATTTGTTCAACTTTCTTAAAATTCTTTATCGAAAATTCATTTTTTAGTTGAAGATTTATTGATTTATTTAAAAGTTTAATTATTTGGCCGTAAATTAAATTTTGATGAATAATCATCTGTTTTGTGGAAAATTCAACTTTGTGGCTTGAAAATTCAATAATTTAGTAGGATAATAGCATTTTTATTTAAAAATTGAACAACTATGCTGTAAAATTAAACATTTTCATTGAAAATTAAAGTAATCTTTTTTAATTTTTTTTATAATATTAATATTTTTATCTGAATATTTGACTATACCGTTTTAAATTTTTAACTTTTTACTTAAAAATTCATCTCTTTGGTTACAAATTTTTCTTTTTTAGTTAAAATTCAACTATTTGGTTAAAAATATACTTTTTTTGTCAAAAATTTATCGTTCGGTTAGAAAATTTATATTGATGTTTAAAAACTTGTCTTTTTGATGTCTTTAATTTAAAAATTGTCTATTCAGCTAAAATTAATGCTATTTCTTGAAGATTAATTATTAAATTAAGAAATTAACTTTTTTAAATTTTTGTTTCGTACTTGAATTAAATTATTTCCAAATTTCTTTGTTGCTGAAATTTAGGGTTCTAAACTGAAACTTTAACGATTTAATTTTTGGCTGAAAAATGGGGTGCTTTTGTTGAAAATTCGTTTTTCTTAATTGAAAATTGAATTTCTTGTTGATAATTGAATTTTTTTGTTGATAATTCTTCTTTTCTGGTTTAGGAGTCAATTTTTTTAGAGCAAACGAATTTTTAAGAAAAAATTTAAGTTTTGGAGAGTCAAATATTTTCTTACAAATTCGTTTGCTTGACTCTAAAAATTCATCTCTTCTCGTACAATTTATTAATAATTTCCTTTCTTTAATTAGTTTTTTTAATTTTAAATTGAAATTTTCCATTTTTGTTTTATACTTAATTTTTTTGGTTCGAAAATATTTATCTGGTTGGAAATAGATGTAATATGTTAAAAATAATTTTTTATCAGAAAATTAATCTTCTTAGTTGAAAACTCATCTTTGCAGGTAAAAAAATCCAAAACTTTACTGAATAATTAAAAAAGTTCAAAATTTAATTATTTTGTTAAAAATTTAACTGATTTTTAGGTTTCTTTTTAAATATAAAATCAAACTGCTTTGTTGAAAATTCGTTCTTTTGCTAGAGAAGTAATATTGTTGGTTGAAAAAAATTTAACTAGATAGTTAAAACTTTGATCATTTTCTTAAATATTTAATTATTCCACAAGGATGTTTTTGTCGAAATTTTAATTGTTTTCTTGAAAATTTATTCTTTTGGATGGTTATTTTAATTGGTCTTTACAGTAAAAAGACATCCTTCTTGGTTTAAAATAAAAATTTCTTGGCTTAAAACGAACTTCTTTGTCAAACATGAATCTTTTCGAGTTAAAAATTCAACTGTCTTTTGAAAAATTTATATTTTTGGCTTCAAATACAACTACTTAATTGAAAATTCACCTGATAAATGTTGTAAGAATAATATTGATTTCTTATATACTGGCACGAATTTAAAATTTATTTTTTGTTCAGAGAAGTGGTATTATTAATTTTTCAAAAAATACCGAATTGGCGAATCCTTGTTCGCTAAACAGATTTTGTTATCGTAAAGGAAGTTTCTTCACTCTCCTAATTTTTATAAACAAACTGATGAACAAAATGAAATTGAGATATTTTCTCATGTGTCTTTTTTTACATAAAATTCATAATTCCCATTTGATCCCGCCTTTCAGCCTTAAGCCAACTTTCCAACTTTTTTGCCCCTCACCCACTATTCCCCTCCAATCGTCATTCTCGCAACCCATTTCAACCCAGCGATTGCGGAATATCCACGAGGGATCGTAGGTATCGCTGAGAAACTTGCTTCCTCGCGGGGTGGAAATGGACAAACTTTCCACCCTCAAGACAACGTGCCCGAGCCAGCACGATTCAACCCCTTTTCAGCCCAACGCGGCTCTGCAGCAACTTCAGTCAGTGCAGCTCAGCGGCACCGTGCTCGCATAAACTCAAACGACGATACACTTGGCGCTCGTCCTGCAGCGCACACGGGACGCGGATGAAAAGGCAAAGAGAGAACTTGAATGGGGTTGGAAGGATGGGGGGGGGGGGTGAGACACGTTGGGGCCACGAGATAAACTTAACTCCGTTTCGTGAGCAGGTTAGGCTTGATAGTCAGCGCGCCATCGGTACAGTGAAGCAGGATAAAGTGTCGTTGGGAGGCGGCGTGCCGGTTCTAGTAAAATAGGGGGTTTGGGGATGGGGGAGGCTTTTGGGGGTTGAAGGGGGTTGGAGCCGCCATCGAGCCGAGAGATTGGATTCCGGAAATGAGACAAACCGATGGTACCTTGGTACTGCTGCTGTTGCAGAGGATTCTGGTGGGGATCTTATAGGAGGCAGAATGGGTGAGGGGGTCGGTTATAGGGATAGCAATACGCTCCTCGATGGCCAACGTTATCTCGCGCTGTATCTGTTCCATCCTGTCCTTCGACTTTCCTTTCTTCTCTTCTCTTCGAATTTCTCTTTTGCTTGCTCTCGAATAGTTCTTCAAACCCCAACCCCCAACTCCTCGCCCCCCCCCCCCCCCCCCCCCCCGCCCCCCCCCTCCCCCCCCCGCCCACTTCCTCCCCGCCCCCCC
>JAAAKG020003192.1:0-21646 GCA_010014905.2 Druon quercuslanigerum | reverse complement strand
TTTTTTAGATCTTTTCCTTTTTTTTTATAACTTTCCACGCACAATATTTATATATATATATATATATATATATATATATATATATATATATATATATATAGATCTATAGAATTTGTTTACAACTATCCATTGGAATATTTTCCTCGATTTGACAAATGATTTTTAACAATGCTCATTTTTAATTAAAGATACCTAGTATAGTTTAGGGTGGTCTGAAAATTAGACTTTTGCCTTTCGGTAATCGATCATCCCAAATTATTTGTTTTTCGGCAAAAGAAATCTCGTATGATTTTTTTCTTCAGTGTTAAGCTTTACCTCTAATGATTCAAAGCATAGTGATATTTTAAAGAATTTTTAATGTATAATTTTCACCCCACAAATTTCAATTTACACCCAGTCAACCCCTTTCATTGTGCCTGAAAATTGCCCAAAAATGCAAAATAGGAGCTTTCTATCAAATTTATGTTAAAGAAGGTATTTTTTATATTTTTTACTGCATACATTATTTTTAATCAGTAAGTGGAGAGATTCCAAGTATTTTTTAAATAATTTTGTACTGTTTACACAATTATTATTTGTTTATACAGACTTTCCTTGTATTAATTATGAAAAGTTATTATCTTTTTGGGTCAATTAAATAAAATTAATTAATGTTGCAAGTATAGCTTCTTGTTTAACATATTTGACAATTATCTAATTATTTTTCAAAGAATGTAGACAATTAAGTCATACTTCGATAACTTCCAGACGGCTTCTATTTAACGGACTGGAATTCGTCGACGTATGATTTAATTTTCCACAATCGTTGGTTTCTCTCAAACGTTCAAGAAAAGAAGACAATATTCAATCTCTCATATTATTTTAACAATTATTTTTATTTGTTTAAACAATGTTTTGCCTTAAAATGCCGCCAAATGGGGCCCAGCTAGGCATCCCAATTAAAAAATTTAATTAATATAAAAACTACATTATAAATATACGAGAGGCGGATGGCAATCTACCACGAATATTTTTTTTTTTAGTTATTCCGATTTCTTAATTCGAAAAGTTTAAGCTATTGAAACGAAATTATGTTTAAGTTCTGTTTGGACGTGCAAATAAAACCACGTGCATTTTTTTAAATGCAATTATTAGACCAATATCTACAATCCGCTATATATACTTACAAGTAAAGCAACAATAAGATAAGAATTTTTAAACGCTTGGAATTTTATAATTTGAAAAATGCCGCCTTTGCTCGTCAATGTGCGGCTGCGCAAACCACACCGCGGGAAGGTTTTCTTGTGAATATGGAATTTGTTAGTGATTTGAAATTCAAATTACTAGTAAGTATGTTTAAATGTTACAGCCTTAAAATTTAAAAAAACTAAACACCTCGTAATAAATGATTAAAACATGAATACACACTCAATGTAACTTTCGTGATTTTTATTATATTTTTGGGGTTAAGTTGCCTTAACCATATTTCTACATTTGGCAATTAATAGAGTTGGTAACACGTGGACCGCAAGGGAAGTGAAAAGTAGATATTGTTCCGTATGTTGTTGGCTTAAATATAATGTACAAAAAGATAGGATGGAATTCTCATTCTTACTACCACTTTGCACTCACGAAACATCTGAGATGTTAATGCAATTTTTTAAGGACAGGCTAATCCACTGAACAGCTGGCCATCATATACAGTAAAATTCGACGGACAAGAAAATAAGTACTATCAATTCGAGATTTTTTCTTCAAAGTATTAATTTCATACAGGTGTTTTACGATATTGTAAAACCTTGAAGAGACATGGTTTTTTTTAAACTTTGCGTTAAATAGGCCGTCTTTTTTATTTAAGAAAATTTCTCTAAAAATACAATCAATGTTCCAAAGTTTTCAAAACTCTTACGAGGATATTTTTTACAAACATTCTTT
The DNA here is from genome assembly GCA_010014905.2 of Druon quercuslanigerum. Lineage (NCBI taxonomy): Eukaryota > Metazoa > Arthropoda > Insecta > Hymenoptera > Cynipidae > Druon > Druon quercuslanigerum. The sequence continues at coordinate 19,732 of JAAAKG020003192.1, read as the reverse complement.
GTTATAGATAGGCTTTATATACTTAAAAAACAGTAATTTTTTCTTTAACTTTTCATTTATTTTTTCACAAGGTCTTAACCATGTTATTCAAGCAATACAAAAATATTATTAAAAAGCATATCATTTTTCTAAACTTGTTCTCATTGAAACACATCAAAATCGTATAAAACATTAAAGACAATACAAAATATGTTTTAAATACGAACCACAGTTTACACTGCGTAAATAAATGTGAAGAGAAGGAGTAGTATTAATTTCGTATTGATAAATTAATAATTCAACTGATTTAAAGATCTTAGTCTGTATGAAATAGAAAAAGGAGCGCTCACGTATTACGTAAAATTAAAAGGGAAGAGGGAATAGGTGTTTCATCTCGGTTTTTTATGTGAGGGAGGGCTTTTTGTCGGATTATGTAATATTTTTAATTGCATGTTCCATATAAAAAAGAGTTATATAACTTATAGTGGCTCTTTCAGTTTATTTCTCTGTTAATAAGGATTTGCGATGTTTCTTCTCCATCAGTTTCTTAAACCGAAATATCAGAATAACTAATTTTATTTCTCTTGGAATTTGTTTCTAAATCTATCTAAGCATTATTGCTAAAGAAGAATATTTAATTTGTTAATGATTTTTCAATATTGGGAAATAATTATGTCACTCAAATTTTGCTAACACACTATTACTTTGTATATTTTTTTATATTTTCAAAGTGGTAATAAAAATTAAATCATCGCCAAATACTTCTTTTGAAGATTTCGAAAAAAATGTAGAACTTTTTTAGTAGTTTTGAATCATTTCAGAAGATTACATTTTTTAAAAAAATTATGGAAAAATTGTGAACGGTAGATGTTTTACTTGAAAAGAATAATTTTAAGCTTGAAAAATTTCAAATGTGTTGAAAAAGAATCTAGGAGCTTTTTTGAGAATTTTTGTAATTTTTTAGGATTTCAAGAACTGGGGTAAACTGAATTTTGAAGTGTGTTTTGCGAATCAAACAAAAATTCACAAGATTTCTAGGTTTTCAAATGATGTTTTACTTTGAAAAATTAATTTTAAAAGAAAATTGGAAAATATTTTAAAACATTTCAATTGATTTCATAAAATATTGAAAGAAAATGCAAAAAATTTTAATGAAAAATTTTGGAGGAGTTTAGGATTCAGCATTTTAGGAGTGAGTCGTCTTAGTTTAATAGATATTTAGAAGCTTTAAAAAGCTTTTAAAATAATTATAAAATAGAATAGATTATAAATGTTGTTTAAGAAAGTTTAGATTTTTGAAAGGTTTGCAAAAATGGCAGAAGCTTTTTAAAGGTATAAAAAATAATTATAAGATTTAAGGAATAAAAGTTGTTTACATATTTAACTATTTAGTAACTAAATAATAAAACCCTTTTTTTACCAATTTTACATAAAAAGTATTGACCAACTGTGGACCAGCTAGTTACCCCAATCTGGGTGTTGGTTGATCTGAGCGTTAAAACACAGATAACAGCCCACCTGGGCTAGACTGGGGTTCCCAGTTGGGACCCAACTGGAACTTGGGCAATCTGGCTGGGACCCTGTCTGGACCCAGTCGTTTTTTCCACACGGTTTTTGGAATAAATGTTCCAATTGACTATTGTTGGAAGTAATGCATTTTCAAAGGATATTTGGTAATTATTTAAACAATTTTCATTTGTAATTCAAAGTAATTGCAAGAGTATAAAAGATTTCTCGACTCAAGACAAATCGTTTGATGTATAATATTGATACATTTTATTGAAGAAAAAGGAAGTCATGGTAATTTATATTATTTAAAAAATCGATTTCTATATTAAAAATTGTCTCACTGAGATTGGCTTTTTATAGTTAAACTTTTAACACCGACATGATTAAAAATTTATGCAAGAACGGAAGAGATTAATTGATTAGAGGTGAATCGATTGGCCTATAATATGGTAATTACTCGTAAAGAAAAAGCAAAATGCTCGTGAAATGACGAGTCAAATAAGCACAGTAAAATTTGAAATATTAACAAAGTGAAAACACCCGAGATCAAAATGTATTTCTTTGAGAATCCAATTATTTGATAATTTAAATAATTGTTTATAGAATCATCAACTGTCACATTTTTCGAAAATAACTTATCTGTTTGGTTAAAAATTCGAAAACTTATTTAAAAGTTAAAGTTTTTTTTTAATCCACTTTCTATCCATTTATTTTTTTAAACTTTACTACTTTTATTTAAAATTGATCTCCTTGATTGATAATGGTCCTCTTTTGTTAAAAATTCTTCTTTTTTGAGAAAAAATTAATAGCTTTGGTTGAAAATTCAACATTTTCGTTTAAAACTCATAAGTGAGGTTAAAATTAAACTATTTCGTTAAGAATGTATCTGTTGACTTGAAAATTAAACAACTTGGTTTAAAATTGATATTTTTGTCAAATTTCGATATGGGATATGTTAAATCTTCAAAACTATTTTTTCTCAAGAATCTCAGCAGAATAATATTTATATTACCTTAAAAACAAATAAATTGGAAAAACGTTTATTCCCACCTTGTATTTTGTATTCAACATCAGTTTTCATGTCAAAAAAAGAACTACATGCATAGCGCGCGATTGATGACACCAGTCGCTTTAAAATTGAACGAAAATTCAAAATTGTTTAAGAATTGACCTTAAATCGGCACTGTAGAGTGTGCATTCCTGAGTACTTTTATTTATTTGTACAAGCAATTAGCTGCTTGCCATTATCAAATCAGGAAATAACTCTACTTATCAGATTATTAATTTTCTGCTAATTTTTGTGGCTCACTTTTTGTTATTTTAATCTATAAAATTTTACCAGCAATAAGTTAAATTTTACCAAGTTTGATGTAGGGAGGACTAAAGGGATCATTTGCATGAGGAAAAAAGCTACAAAATTAAAATAACCTCCCTAAAAGACTTAAGTTCGTAATTACTCAAGTTGATACTTATTCAAGACATTTTTCTAATTTGTTAAATAATTCCCATTTTTATGCAAAATAAAGAAAATATAAAACCGAAAAGTTTTTTAAATTGAAAACAGAGCTTTATTAAAAAGCACTGCATGCGCAGCATCACGTTTAGAATTTCGTAATGTTATACAATCTCGTCGTTTTATTAAAATCTTCTATTTTTTGCGTTTTCCATTTTTACAACATTGGTTTAGTTATTATATTCAGTCCTAAGTGTTTTTTTTTACCAAGCCCCATATCTTATGCCCCGTATGTCATATTGCAAGATTTTATTAATTTAAATATATTTAAAACGTTAATAAATCAATTTTTGATACCAGAAGTTTAAATAAATACTTCACTTGTTAGAATCTAATATTTTCATGATTGAAGCATTTAAAAATATGTTGTAAGTAGTTAATTTCTGCTAGAGTCCTTTCCATCAGTTTCCGTCAAAAACGTTTTTTCATTATAAATCTTCTAAAAGTAGTTGGAAAACAAAATTTTATCACATCACTATTTTTCGAAACAAATAACGTCATTTTATAATAGAGATATTTAGCTGATTTTAAATACTCATAATTTTTGATTGAGAAAATATTAGAATTGTCAAAAATTTGAAGCCACACTTTTTCAAGGGATCCTTACGTTTTGAGATCCCCTGAAGTCTAAAATCAAGTTGTGGTAATAGCGTCTGTCTGTCTGTCCATCAATAAACAAGATAAGCATCGATAAAAGAAACAAATGAAATCCAGTTTTAGCACACTTTTTAGGTCCTAAAATAAATAAATAGTTCGTTAAGTAGCCATTTTAGGTAACAATTTAAAAAGTTAGAGCATTTATTAAATTTTTAAAACCACTTTTGTTAAAAAAATTTATTTGTACCTGTTCACAGTACTCAGAAATCCGAACAATTTAAATAATGGCTTTTTTCGATGAAAAAAAAATTATCAAAATTATAACATTTACAACATTTAAAAAATCAATCGAAAATTTATATTTCAATCCAAATAACGCTCGATAGGAAAAAAGTCTTAAAAGGAAAATAGTTTTTTCTTTAAATCCATACAATATTATTTTAATAAATATTTACATTTTATCAAAAAATCGAAAATTCAACTGTGGACGCACGAAGAATGATGAAAAAAAAATTCCATTTTATGTTCAAACTATACAAAATAAGAAGAAATATGGACGCACATAAATTGTGTTTCCAAAAAGATGTACAATTTTCTTCATAATCACGACTTGATAAAACACATAGTTTTTTTGTTCGGAAAAAGCAATAATAAAAATAAGAAAATTAAATTTTTGGACAAAAGACACAAGCTACGAAAAAAAAACAGACAAAACTTTTTTAATCAAAAAAGCGCTAGAAATTTTTTTTGCGAAAAATGACATTGAAAATTAAAAAAATAAATCTCAGAAAAACGACACAAGCTAACAAAATGGTGAACAAAAATCGTGGACCTGAAACAAAAATACAAATTTTTTATAACTAACTTTTTGATAGGACGCGTATTTTTCGTTTTAGTCAGAAAAAATAAATCAAAAATAAAAATTGAAATATTTGTGGAAGAACGACAAAAGGTAGGGAAAACAATTGTAAGACAAAAATTGGTCACCTGAAAAAGAGATATAAATTTGTTATAAATTGTTACATTCTCATTATTTATGATCGAGAAAGTATTAGAAATTGTCGAAACTTGACACCACAATTGTTTGTCAACGAATGAACACCTTTGAAGACCCCCCGAAGCAAATCGAACATTTGCAGTTATTTAAAATTCCAGAAGAAAGAACGAGTTAGTTCACCAGCATTCTGTGACAAACGGTTATGTTTAAGTCAATCGTAAATGCTAATAAAAAATCGAATAATCTATGGAAGACAGATACTTGAAAAAAGGATAAAAGTAGAATTTAAGACTTTTCAAATATCTTCAATTTTTGTTTTAAGAATTTTTCGATAGACCTCGTTTTCTAGGATTTCTGCATCGAAAATAAATCAGTCGAAAATTCTAATTTCAAGGAAAACAATGACAGATAAGTACAAAAGTTCAAGAGAGTAATTGTAGCTTTCATAAATGCATATAATTTTGTAATAATGTCTTATGAGGCCTAACATTTTTGTTTTATTTTTTTGAAAATACTATGCAAAAAAATCGAAGAATCAAATTTTTAGCCAAGCGATACAAAAACGAGAAAAAGTTTTAAAAACAAATGCTATTTTGTAGAAAGTGCTACAAAATGTCTTTTAGTCATTTTTGATAGGACCAGTCATTTAAGATAGCTTGTGTCGTTTGTCCACAAATTTAATTTTCTCATTTTTATTATTGCTTTTTCCCAACAAAAAAATTACTTGTCCATATTTCTTCGTCTTGTGCATAGTTTGAACATAAAATAGAATTTTTATTTTTCATCATTCTTCGTACAGTTGAATTTTCGATTTTTCAAGAAAATGCAAATATTTATTAAGATAATATTGTATGAATTTAAAAAAAAACGATTTTGCTTTCAAGACTTTTTTTCATATCGAGCGTTGTTTGGCTTGAAATCTGAATTTTCGATTGAGTTTTTAAATGTTGTAAATGCTATAACTTTGATAATTTTCTTTTCACCGAAGAAAACCATTGACTAAATTGTTCGGATTTCTGAGTACTGCAAACAGATGTAAATAAAATTTTTGAATAAAAGTGGTTTTAAAAATTTAATAAATGCTCTAACTTCTTAAATTTTGGTCTAAAATGGCTAGTTAACGAACTATTTATTTATTTTAGGACCTAAACAGTCTGCTAAAGCTGGATTTGATTAGTTTATTTTATCGATATTTATCATGTTTATCGATGGACAGACAGACAGACGCTATTACCAAAACTTGATTTTCGACTTCAAGTGATCTGAAAACGTGAGAATCCCTTAAAAAACTGTGGCTTTAAATTTTGGATAATTCTAATAAAAATTAAACTAAATTTAACTTATTGCTGGTAAAATTTTACAGATTCAAATAACAAAAAGTAAGCCACAAAAGTTATTAGAAAATTACTAATCTGATAAGTAGAGTTATTTCCTGATTTGATAATGGAAAGCAGCTAATTTCTTGTATAAATAAATAAATGTACTCAGGAACGTTCACTGTTCAGTGCCGATTTAAGGTCAATTCTTGACCAATTTTTAATTTTGGTTCAATTTTAAAGCGACTGGCGTTATCAATCGCGCGCTATACATGTAGTTCTTCTTTTTGAAATGGAAACTGATGTTGAATACAAAATACAAGTTTCGAATGAACGTTTTTCAAGTTTATTTGCTTTTAAGATGATATAAATATTATTCTGCTGAGATTCTTAAGAAAAAATAGTTTTGAAGATTTAACATATCCCATATCGAAATTTGACAAAAATATCAATTTTAAACCAAGTTGTTCAATTTTCAACTTAATCGATCAATAACTAAATAGTTAAATTTTAACCTCGCGTATGAGTTTTAAACAAAAATGCTGAATTTTCAACCAAAGTTATGAATTTTTTCTCAAAAAAGAAGAATTTTTAACAAAAGGGTAGCATTTTCAGTTAAGGAAATCAATTTTATATAAAAAAAATAAATGTTAAAAAAAATCGACAGAAAGTGGATTTAAAAAAATCTTTAACTTTTAAATAAGTTTTCGAATTCTCAACCAAACAGATAAGTTCTCTTCGAAAAATGTGACAGTTGATGTTTCTATAAACAATTATTTAAATTATCAAATAATTGAATTATCAAAGAAATACATTTCGATCTCAGGTGTTTTCACTTTGTTAGTATTTGAAATTTTACTGTGCTTACTTAACTCGTCATTTCACGAGCATTTTGCTTTTTCTTTACGATTAATTAGCATATTATAGGCCAATCGATTCACCTCTAATCAAATAATCTCTTCTTTTCTTGCATCAATTTTGAATCATGTTGATGTTAAAAGTTTAACTATGAAAAACCGAACTCGGTGAGACCATTTTTAATATAGAAATCGATTTTTTAAATAATGTAAATGACCATGACTTCCTTTTTCTTCAATAAAATGTATCAATATTATACATCAAACGATTTGTCTTGAGTCAAGAAATCTTTTATATTTTTGCAATTACTTTGAATTATGTTGATGAATAAAGCTTCTTTCTTTGGTCAGTTTTGAGATAATAGTAGTGTAAATAGGTTTGCTAATGTCATCATTCTATCGGAAACCTCTTTCAAGTTATCGTGTTCACAAAAAAGTTTATCATCTAAATACAAACGTTGATATACATTCACATATTCACACATTTAATAACACACGCACGCACATATCTGGGAAATTGCTTTGAAAATTATATCAGACATTTTTAAAATAAAGAACCAAAAAGACGAATTTAAAACAAAACAATTACAAATTTGTTTAGTCCACTTTTTTTGGAAATTAATTTACTGCAAGAAATTTGCTTAAATTCAGCAAAAAAATTTTTTTTAATCATTTTTTTCACGTGCGGGTTCATTTGAACTCTTACCGAAAAAATGTATGTGTCTTTATTTGATCCAGCAGCTCAATTCTTAAAAAAATACATGCATTTGGGACAAATTAATGTCATCTTCAAAAATAAAATTTTTTTAACTTGATTGATTAAATAGAAAATTAATAGACAAATGAATGAAAATTTTTGAAGAAGGAAGTAGGGTGACACCTAAAAATGTAATGTCTAGGGGTGCTTTTTTCATAAACCGGCTCGCGGACTGTACATAACAATTTAAAAATGGTTATGAAAATAGAAAATGTGAAAAGTAAAAAAGCTTAATAAAACGACGGCATAGTGTGACATTGTTGACTCTACTGATACAATAAGTAGGTCATATTAAGAAGTTGTATACGTGACGTGACCTGTTTCAAATTTGAAAACATTGCTTCTTGATTGCTTGAACACAGTGAAGAAAGAAAATAATTTTTTACAATGATACAAGGACAGGAAATCAATGGACTTTAAAGTATTTATATACATTCAGGGCTATTAAAGACCTATTTTTTAATAGAGTTCTATTTTGATTTTTAAAATTTTTTTGGTTGTATTTTTTTCTGAATTTCTATAAAAAATTGCCATCATATAGCAAACTTTTTAAAAATAATTGACCTTGAATAAGGATATATATGAGTATCTGAAGAAGTTTATTTTTATTTCATAGGTCTTTTCCTTACACAAAACATAATTGCCTCTCTGTATCAAAATTTTTAAAACTTGACTAATTGTCAATTAAATTTTACGTATTTTATTATCGAACAATGGGCTATTAAAGATTATTAAAAAATTAGTCGTCAGATTAGTCGATATATTTACTGATTAAATAGTGAAAACAAGTAATTGTTTATTAAAGTAATAAAGATATACAAATTTATTTAGTACTGTATATAATACTTTTAAAAAGATATAAGCATAGAAAACGTAAAAAATGGAAAGGTTTCATCAAATGACGGGATGGTGTCAATTTTTTAACTCTATTGAAACAATAAGAAGGCCATATTGAGATACAATGGTTAATGTGTCCGGGGCTGTTTCTACTATCAAAATATCGCCTTTAGACTTTTTTTTCAATGTTAAGAAAAATTAGAACTTTCGTATGTAGAATAGATCAATGGGATGTACATTAATTATGCATATTCATGGTGTTTATGCACTACTTCTCAACAGACAGTCGTAATAGAAAACTAAGCATACAAATTTATTTATATCGAAGGTTAATATAACTTTTTTTAAATCAATTCACCTCATTAAGGGTTTTCATTTAGCAATAGAGTTTATAAGAAATGAGCAATATTAACCATGGTAGATATTGATTTTGAATCAGTTTGAGGAAAAATTATGACACTGGTTGACTAGGATAATTTTTTATAAAGAAATGAAATGTCTACGCGATTTGCTCTCCTTAAAATAGCAATTTTTTAACAACAGGAGAAAAAAGAACAATTCTTTAAAAAGTGGAATAGGGAGCATAGTATGAAGTCTGAAATATAAAAGTAATTTTCAAAATTATGAATTTATTATTGAACTGCGCCGTTGCAGGGAAACGTACCAAGCGTTATCTATGTACGCAAAGTCACTCCCACAGACTTTATTCCCACCCCTGCTAACAACCCTGTATTTAAAAAAATTGTCGATAAAATACATTCGCAAGCAATACAATGGGACCACTGTAAATTATTTGCTTTTACTAAAGTTAATGTTCATAAGAGCCGAAATTGCATTTAATCGATTTTAATGGAATCTTCATTTACAGGTGGATAGTTTACATTAGTCAATTATGACTAACCTAAGACCTGCACTATTAAATATCAATTTTATTCTCTGTGACTAATACGCACTGTGAATTTACCCTCTCATTACTATTTATTTCCCTCTAATAACGAAAAAAGAATCGTCCTAACAGGTGGATGAAAATTCAGCCCCGAACATCCGACGACGATTCGAAAGGAGAACGAAAAGTATTAAAATGATGAATTTCCCCTAAATTCTCAAAACGATCATGCGAAAGTAATTTGTCGTTGCAACTCAAAACTACACCAATTTTTGTGTACTCTTGAGGATTGTCGTTTTTCTGTATCTTTGCGCAAAAATAAAATTCTAATTAAATTATCTGCAAAAATCAAATATAATTCAAAAAATATTGCAGTCAGACTCTCTGAAATAAAATCCTCGATGTTCTAATTAAAATTCTGAAACATATTTTGAATTTTATGAATAAAAATTGCACACTATTTTAAACGATAATTTTCTTATGAGTGTTATTTGCAATACCCCTGGATAATTCATTCAGCACCAATATCAAAAAAAATTTAGTCAATATTTTTGAAAATTTTGTGTCAGTTATATGTTGAATATTCAAGCATGATGCTTCAAAAGTATGTTTGCTGGCACACTGTTATCTCTACGATGGCTTTATTTATAAAAGAATAAACTCTAACTTTTCCACACACACATGCATACGTTTATTACTTTACATTTTTGTTTTTGGATCATGAAAATTTATTTTTTCAAATTAATGAAATGTAATAGCCCTTGATAATTTTTTTTTTGCAAAATAATATACACTAAATTTTATCTATCATAAAAAGTAATTATTCTCAAGAATGAACAAATTTAAAAAATTTTTAATCCATAACGTAAAAGTACTGACTAAAAAGAAAGCCAAAACTAATGAAATTCAGTTTCATGAATAAGTGGGCTAGCGATCTTGATTCATTTTTTAGTTAAAGAAAATTTTCGGCTAGCTTTCATATGAGTAGTTCATTTGCTTTAAAACATATTGTAATTCCTGTTGGCAATGCATTTGACTGTTTTAAACAAAGCGGGTAAGATACGCTAATTCTTCGAAACGGACGGATAATTTGACGGTAAATCAGTTTCAACCAGCAATATTGATTGTTTAATCAGCTCGATCGATTATTTTTCCACTCGAAATTACTAAATAATCAGTCAAACATAAGAAATTTTAAGATTTAAATTTGGAGTTTACATTACTAATTATTTTGGACAAGGAATAAAAAAGAGCAATACAAATTTTCTATAACATGCTTTTTATTATATAATAAACAAAGTTTTGTGAAAATAAAACATCAGCATAAATACATAAGTGTTAGTAAGATGTGTATGTACTTAAAGAAATGTTACATTAAAAAACTAATTTAAAAAAGGAAGCGTTTGAAATAGAATGATATTTCTATTAAAATTGTATATTATTTTTTAATGTGATTCAATTAATTTATTGAGAATCTCATCCAGAAAATGTAGCATTCTGCCATCCTTGATTGGGAGGGTTTGGCTAATAACCTGTTACAGGTGCTCACTCTGTATGCTGTGTATTGGGATTGGTGTGATACCCAGGTTGGCTCGAAACGATATCTCCGTTCACTCTTGCGTGTGTTGTTGGCGAGTTAGAACGGTGTTTACTTTCAACTGTGCTAGACGTTTCTAATTTTCGAACATTAGCGTGTTCAGAAATCTGCAAAGATAAATATTTATTTGTGTACGGTACATCTTTGGGATTAAAAGCTTTTTGTTTGCTTTTCTTCCGTCTCAATGGGGCTAAATTTATCGGTCGTTTTTTCTCATCAGGTGCCATTTGCTCATCTAAGTTGGGCATTAAACCCGATTTGCTCATTGTGCCTAAAGATTCAGGAGTCTCACTAAAAAGGTTTAGAGCCTTTCCGTCGCCATTTATTCTCTCCATACCTGATGATATTTCTGTTAAAATATACACAAAATTCATTTATTTAAAATGTTAAAAATATGAATTTAAAAAAAGTAATCATGCGTAATGAATAAAATCCGTTCAGTGAATTACTTGAGATCAACCACTTAGGAAAATTCTCGTAAATTAAATTTTACATTTTACAATAATAATTATGATAATTATTATTATTATACTCACCAAAATGATTGACGAAGATTATCAACATTGCGGCAGAAGCACCCAAAAGGGGCATCATTTTTGCAGAGGGCAACTGACGAATTCTCTGATCTGCGCTTGTATATATACATAGAGTCAGTAAGGCCAAATTGAGAGAAGATACTCACTCATATTCATGAGTATTCTCTGACTAAAATTTTTTCAGATGTGGTAACGTCATGTCAACAATCAGGCCTCTGGAAAAGAACGTTTTCTTTGATATTAATAAATTATTTAATATAATCGGTCGTGTTGAATGAAAGAGCAAATGTTGCTACAAAAAACAATAATTTTAATAATAGGTTTTCAATGGAATTACCTTTTCCACCGTTTAAATAAGTAAATAATCTTTAAATATGAACATTGCAAAAATTGTCTTACGGTTTTACTCATAGCAAATTTTACTTTAAAAATTGAAGACAGTACAGTTGAGAAAAATATTTCCCCCGAAATAGAGCTATCATCGATTAAAAATCAGCAATTTTTTATAATTTGGAAAGAGGCGTTAGGAAGCAAAATTTATTCCCAAAAACATTATTTAGTGGAACTTATAACTACCTTTTTAATCATTAAACTTTTGACTGATTCAGAATTAGAGAGTGCAGATTCCCAGTAGGCCTTGTATACTTGTCAAATCATGCGTTTCTTTTTTGTTTTTATTAATAAAATTTATTAAACTAGACATGCATTAAATTTTTTTTTAATCAAGACCGCTTTCTTCTCTAAACTTTACATTAACTATACACTAATTGCAAGATGTGTAAAATACTAAATTAAAGAACCTCCCTCATCCCCATTAAAGCCCTACAACTCGGCTCATAGAAATTAGTCGGAAGATGAGCATTTTTTTTTTATTTGTTATTCAACACAAAAATGGTTTATTCTTAATGAACCTTTTTACTATATAATAATTTTAAACATAATTCTTAAAAATGAATTCAGTAAGAAAAATATATATTTGAGGAAAACCTATAAATTAAATATTTGTTCTGAAAATTATTTATGACAATAGTAATTTTGTAAATTCAAAAGGTTTATTTTGATCAATTTCGCTCAATAGTGAGTTCATTTAACCAAAATAAAGATTATAATGCTTACAATTCTTAATCATTTAATTCTTATTAATTAATCAAATAACCTAAAATCTATTTAGAACTGAAGGGTGGTAGTACTTATTTGTATAACCAACAATTTACCGAAAATTTATTCATTCCAAGAGAAATTCTTTAAAACGAAAATACACGGTGTGTTAAAAGAATTAGTTTACACTTTTATTTTTTAAATATAGAAGTAAATCAGTTTTTGGGTATTTAAAATGTATTATTCTCACACAGCTTTCCCAGATCTCGGGAGCAATATTTCACTGTTCGAAAAAATAGAAAAATCGATTTTTATTTTGGCCGAAAACCAACTTTCAAAACTTGTGATGTACTAACCTAGCAATTCGTTGATGATATATTCGGAATTGGCTATGTTGTTAGAGTAAAATTTTTTTACCCGCTTTCAGAAACTCAATATATCTGAAGCATGTTTTCATTTTTTTATTTAAACTGACATTTCTTATCGCAATTCGCAGCCGAGCCTGCACCAATTTGTGTTGAGTGTACCTTTTAGATTGTCATCTATTTCCTGCAAACTGAATAACTTTTTCTAGTAAAAATATTTGTTGTAAAATCAGCAATAAATCACCTCGAAAGTGGACTTCTGTTTTATCTTCAGAGGGATATTTTGATTTTACATCATGTTTGTTTGCTCTTCTGAAAAATTCAGGTGTTATTATCTAGTTCTGTACTTCCATCCGTGCCAAATTGAATATAATTTAGTAGAGATTTCACTTTTACTAATAATGACCTGAAACTGTCCCTGATTATGTTTATGCTTAGAATAATAACTACAGAATTTCATGTTCAATAAAATGTAACTGTTCTTAAAAATGAATATCAATATATAAAAAGCTGTATACATTGTGACACAAAATCTTCAATGATGAAATTAATCAAACCACGAATTTTTGTTCAAACCTATAGGATGAAAACCAGTCTAGCGATCCCATCGAAATTTAGGTTTAACAAAAGCAAATTTTCAACCCTTTTTTTAACCAGAAGAAAAAAAAGTTGTAGGTGGCGTTTAAAAATTACAATTTCATAGGGGGCTCCATGGTTTTCATATGAATTACCAGTTAATTTACTTAAAAATTTCTACTCCTTTTGAAAATCATCGATAAGGCATTGTATCTTCATCGTTTACGAAATAGATTAAATAATTTAATTTTCCATAAACAAATTCTCATGAATATAAAAGTTATTTGGTCTGGTAACTTTAAAAATATTGAAAAAAATAAAAAAGTGATATTTTCTATTAAATTCGATTTACTATTCCGATCTAAAAATCTTGAAAGTTGATTTAATTGAATTACTCAGGTCTTTATTTTACCAAGTATCTTTTTTCAGTTTTTCCTTATATAAAGAAGACATTTGCAAGCTGAATTCAGGCCAAATCATATTTGTGTCCACTAAAATCCTAAACTGATCGAATTTATTTGTTAGACTTTTATGGAATATCTTAAATAAATTTTTTGGTCATATGACTACCAAGTTAGAGAAAAGTTGAGCTATAAATAAAAACTTAAATATCTTCCTTAGATAAAAAATTATATAGATTTAACGACAAAATTTGTAACCATGTTTTTTAGCATTGTACATTACAAAATTGGATTTTTTTTTTTGAAAATCAATAATGAGAATAGTAATTTGTAATTGAAAAACTCTCTTTTTGTCTATACCGAACAACAAAGAATTTATTTAGGCAAAATAAAAAATCAGTATCCTTATTGTTCTCAATAATTTCATTTTTAGTAATTCAAAATAATATATTAAAATATATTAAAAATACACGCTGCATGTGACTATGGAATTTAAATTTTCGATTTAAACATCTAGGAGCAATTCGAAAGATTAATTAAAATGGTATATTAGTAACAATTAACGATAAGAATATTTTCCTCGATTTATGAAATCATTTTTAACTATGCTCATATTTAAACTGTACATGAAAGCATGCCATTGACAAATGAAAATGAACTGGAATTAAAGGTCTATAACCTAAAAAAATAGATTATAATTCATCAAAGATTTCAGTCAAACTCTCTAAAATCGAATCATCAATGTTTAAATTATAATTATCTCGCATGATTGGAACATTTTGCATTAAAATTGCACACTGTTTTGAACAAATAATTCTTTGTTACAGTTGTTTTAAATGTTTGTCGATAATTTAATTTTGCTCTTGCATCAAAGGAATTGTAATGAATGTTTGTTAAAAAATGCCTACTAATTATAAGCTTAAAATTCAAACACGATACTTCAAAAGTCAGTTTCCTCATTTAGCGTGATCTTTGCCAGGGCTTTGTTTATTGAAAAATAAACTCCCACGTTTACAGACACAAATTTTATATTTACAGTAAAACATTGTTTGCGCTACGCTCGCACTAAGCACCCATTTTTTAGAAGAAAAACTCGGTTAAGTTTAAAACATTTCTTTACAAATTTTACGAAAAATGATATATGACTTGAGAACATTCTATATTATTTGCAAAAGTTTCTTTATCATAGCGAGAAGATTCAGTAAATTCTATATGAATAACGCATTTTCTTCATTTATTTAAAACTATCTAAAATTAGTAGAATATTTTTCTCAATGACAAAATATGAGTCCCAATCTGTGTAATAATGCGACATCGTGCCTATAATATTTTATAACATTTAAAAATTTATAAACATTTGACCCTTATTTTCCATAAGATTGCAGTTTTCGCCTTTTTTGACGTAATTGTACCATAACAATTTTATGTTGAAAACCAAAACTTATCAAAAGCCCTTCATTTTTGCTAGTTCTCTTAAGAATTATTATTTGTAAGGTGAATTCATCTTAGAACGAAATGCGAAAAATCTGGAGTTACAGGGTATTTAAATTAGTTCTTTCTTTTTAAGAGTTTCGTTATTTATTTTAAATAGCGGAACAAAATTATTAATAATATTTATGCTGTTATTGTTGATTTATCATTTATCTAAATATCTTACTATTTTTCGTTTAAAACTGAACTATTTTGTTGAAGTTTTGTTTTTGCTGTAAATGATTTTTTTTCGTGAAAATCCAACAATTCCATGTTTTATTGAATTTTTATCATCTTTACTTGAAAATTCAACTATTTTGTTGAAACACTGTATTTTATAGTAGAATAATAATCTTCTTGTTGACTAATTGACCATTCTGTTAAAAAATTTACCTCTTTGGTTGAAAATTTAACTAGTAGGATAAAAACTTCATTCAAAACTCAAAATTTGATGAAAAATTAATTATTTTTTGCATTAAATTAATTTTATTTAGTAAAAATGCATTTCTTTGATTTAAAATTTAAATAATAGGTTGAAATATGCTTTTCAAATTTTTTAATTGGTTAAAAATAAATATTTTTTACTCAAAAATTAATCTTTCTGTTAGAAAATTCATTCCTTTGGTTAAAAATTCAAATATTAGGTTGACTATTCCTTTATTAGAAAATCAATCATTTTATGTAAGAATTGATTTCTTAGGCTTAAGATAAGTTTCTTTAATAGAAAATTAAGTTTTTTAACCGAAAATTTAATTATTATGTTTTTTGTCGAATTTTTTTTAGATATTTAATCCTCGTGATTGAAAATTCTTCTTTTGACCAAATTTAACTATTTTGTTGAAAATTATTAATTTTATGGAAAATTTGTCTTTTTTTGTAGAAAATACATCGTTTGGGTCGAAAATTTATCATTTTAGTTGAAAATTAATACTTATGGTTAAGATTATGAGCATTTTGTTAAAATAATTTTCTTGTTGTTTAAAATCAATTTTTGACTGAAAGTGTGCTATATTTCCTTTTTCTAGAAAATTGATCTTTTTTACTTGAAAATTCACTTGTTTTGTTATAAAGTCGTCTTTTGTGCTAAGCATTAAAATACTTTGGCAGACAATTCATGTTTTTAGGTTGTAAATTTATTTTTTCTGTAAAAAATTAGCCTTTTTGGATTAGAAAAAAAACTTTTGATGAGGTTTCTTTCTTTATTGACTGAAAAATCATTTTTCGTGAAAAACTCAAGCCTTATGTTGAAAATCCTACTTTTTGTTTAAAAATTATTCTTTTTTGATCAAGGATTCGAATAATTTTGTGAGAATGAGCATTTTTGATTTAATTCTATAGTTGTGATTAAAAAGTTAAATAGCTTGTAGTGGAAATATCACCTATTGTACTTTGTGTTGTGAATTATTTTTTTTTATTGAAGATAAACTATTTTAACTGAAATGAAATTCTACCAGTTTTGGATAAAAATTAAACTCTTTATTTGAAACCTAGACGATTTGCCTGATAATTCATGCTTTGAACGCACGTCTTACGTAATTTCTGGATTAACCCTTATAAAATACTATATGACTGTTATCACTAGAATGATTATAAATATATTGAAAATTTTTCGAATTTTCGAGTCATTCGACGATAAATTTGACTAGTGGGGAAAAAAATTTTCACTTACAAGTACATAACTTACATAACAACGTAACTGAGTAATTAAACAGCTTATTCTGTGGCTTTAAGCAGCGATTTTTTAGAAATCTTTATCTTCTCAAGCTTTAGCTCCTCTCCTCATTATCCCTGCAAATATATTATTATATTAATTGTCGATAAAGTTACAACTACTTATTTCAAAAACTCTAACGTTCGAGTTTTTATATTATAGAATTGATATTGAGGAAAAGCGAAAACAATGATTTATATATTTTGTGACACATTTTTTTTTTAGAGAAGAGTTCTTGGCCTTGGAATTTTAAAATTAACTACCTAAAATTATACCTAATTGTTTTTATTCGCAGAATAATATACATCGGATTAAATCTGGTATAAAATTTAATTATTCTCCTGAATAAATTAATTTGAAAAAATTGGCACACAGTGATTTGTGATTTATTGGCAATGAAATAAAATTTTCGACTAGCCTCCATATGAGTAGTTCATTTCCTTGAAAGCACATTTGAACTCTTTATGGCAATAAAGGTAACTGTTTTAAAGAATGCGGACATGATACGCGAACTAAAGCCATTATTTTTCCACTTGAAATTACTGAATGATGAGCGGAACATCAAATCTTGCCTCACTTAAATTTAGAGTGTAAATCACTAACTATGACGCAAGAGGAATAAAAAAAGTACGAAATACACCTTTTGCATGATCTGTTATATTTGATAATGAACAACGTATATGTACTTAAAGGAATATTACATCAAGAAATTTAATTGAGAACATAAGCGTTTTAATTAGAATGTTGCTTCCATTAAAATTATATATTATTTTTTAATATGACTGTCTCATTTTACTGGAAGGATTAGTGTCGATTGCTAGATTCAGAATTCTTAAAAGGACCAGTGTAATATAAATGATTAGCAGATTGTCCCTGAAATTGAACAAGCTGCCCTGGTAGTTGAGTTTGAGAATATTGTACATGCCCTGCTGCAGGTGGATGCCACGGACGCAAAGTATTAATATATGGATGATACTCGTTTTGATTCAAAATTTCAGCTTGATGTCCTGCTCTGCGTGAAATTACAGGTGCTGGGATATGATGTTCTTTATTTGAATAATACGATACAGGAGCTTCTGATCGTAGTCTACTTGAAGCTGTGTCGGCATATTCTGACTCTCGACGATTGGCATGTGCATAATGATTGTCGAAATTTGCATAGTTTTTTTGAACACTTGGGTAAACTTGCTTATTATTAAGCTTTCTATTTTGCTGGTATTTAGATTGTTTTTTTTCAGCTACAAAGCGTCCAGCATTGTTATCAAAAACTTTCTTAACGCCTATCGCGCTAGGTCGCATACTCCATGGATTCTTGGGTCCTAGATCTAAACGAGGAAGGTCTTGAAGGCGCCCATCAAATTTAGGCTTTACTTTTCGAAAGCTATCACCATCTACAGGACGTTTAGTACGTTCATTTAAAAGTTGAAGATTGCGTTGCTCGTTCATTCGCATATCCAGTGCCGAACTCTCTTGGGACTTCCTACCTAATAATTCAGGTTCCTCACTAAAAAGTTGTAGAGTCTTTGGCTGCTTTCCTTCTCGGTTCATACCTGATGATATTTCTGTCAAAAGATAAATGAAATTTATGAATTTAAAATTTTAAAGATATAAAATAAAAATAATAAATGCGTAATGAATAAAAGCGCTTAAGTGAACCACTTGTGTTCAATCATTTATTGAAGTTCTCGTAAGTTTAATTTTACACAAAATATCTGAACACTGCAAGCTTTTATTATTACAACATCAATCCGTTTTCCTTTCAGGGTAAACGTGACTCACTCGATGGGGAAGGGAGTAATGTGAGGAAGGGGTTATAGAATTTTTAGATTGATCCAGGATTCTCGTGTTATTTATTTAAATAACACGTTCACTCCGCGACACTGTTCCGAATCAGGTTGCTGATCAATCTATCTAGCAATCACCTCATGTGAAGATCCTCACAAAGTCGTCATGTGAGGTTCACCACTTGGGTCCATTAGTATCCAAGGTTTTTTGCTTTAGGCGTCATTAACTCTACTGACACTCTACTGACACTCTACTTATTAACTATTTTCCGCCATACTTTTCTGTCCTGGCATACTTCTCTAGCTTCTTTAACGCCCATGCATTTTTTCATGCAGGCTCTCGTGTTTCTATAGCTTCTGATGTTCCTTTCAAGTAGGGTCTAATTCACAAATTCTAACCATTCTTTCCGCGGTCTACCTCTGGGCACGCTGCCATTTACTTTGCCTTGATACACTTATTGCGTTAGTCGTTCATCCTTTATTTTCTTAACACCTTTCTCACAACTAGCGTCTCTTCCTCATCACATTCCTTAAGGATTATCTCGTTGCCCACTTTGTCCATCAGACTTTTTCTGCATATTATGCGCAAAAATCTCATGTCAATCGCGTTAATTTTACTTTTACCTTTTTTTTTTTGATAGGTCCATGTATCGCTGCCGTATAGTATAGTCGGTACAAATATAGAATTATCTGTTGCTATTTTAACCTTATTTGATATATTTTTACTTCTGATAAGGAGGCCTGCTCTACCAGTAACCTTCTTACCTTCGTTTATGCGTCTACCTAACTTCTCATCTATCTTTCCGTCTCTGGTAAATAAGCTACCGAGGTATACAAATTTCTCAACTTCTTCAATTTTCTTATCATTTAATACAATGTTGCATATTGTTTTCTCACTCTTTCCTTCAAAAACCATAGTTTTTGTTTTATTTACGTTAATTTTGAG
>JAAAKG020003181.1:0-21647 GCA_010014905.2 Druon quercuslanigerum | reverse complement strand
CACTACTCCCCTCCCTACCGAGTGAGTCACGCCTACCCCGAAAGGGAAACGGCTTAATGGTGTAATAATAATAACTTGACCCCTCACTTACTTACTACACAACTTATTATAATAATGTTCTTGTAGTACTTACACTCCCTCGATCTTTTTCGTGTTAATTAGGTAAATTTTCTTCTCGTTTTAATGAAGTTAAGATTCAAGAACATCATATACACCAAACAAAAAAAACACAAACGAAAATAACCTACTTATGTATCGAGGTGTCAAAATATAACATAGGGGAGTGGGTGTAACACCTGACAGCGCAAACGGCACTGCGCGTGTGCCCAGGGCTGCTCACGGGTTTCCATTCGTAGAAAACATCAACGAATTCTAAGACGCTGCTCGTCCCAGCTCTGCTCAACAAACACATAAAGTGATACCACACCTTGTTATACCTTCGCGGTTCTATCACAGGAAAAATTATCCGGTCTGCTGGCACGGAGACCCGTGTTCGATTCCAGCCAGTGCTGCTTCTTCTAACACGATTGTTTCTATTTGAGCCTAAAATAAAATATGAATAACTAATTGTATGTTTAATGTATACAATTTTTCATGAGTGTAACTATAATATATTATATAAAACAGTGAATGGGAATTTATTATTATTTTACTCTTATAGACCATGAAGTAGAAGAATGTCTTTATTATTGTCAGCTATAAACTTCACAGGCTTTTCTAGACTAAGATTTATAGAAACTTTCTCTTGTTAAAAGTACAAATAGTTAATCATTTATTACTCTTAAATTGTCATATTTTAGAAATAAAATTTACTAGAATATCAAATATTACGACCAAAAGTTTTACCGTTTAGTCATTTAATCTTAATCGAATCATGAAACATTAATAAATAACTAGAACACCATATATAAAAGTTTTTGAATTTTGCCATAATATTATACATTTATTCAGGTAAAATTTAGATTAGAAAAAAAGTAATAAAAAATACATTATGATCGACCATGAATCAAGGTAAATCTAAAAGAATGTAACCACCCGAATAAAAATGGTTAACTGGATTTAGACTTGATTTCGAATTGCTTTCGTCTTTAGTTTGACTTTAAGACCGTTATGTCTGACTGCGTCGCAAAAATGAGGCGAGACATCAAATCTGGGCGTCCGCATGAAAAGGGCTCTTATGGCTGGTTCTAATTTAGAAGATATTCGGTTTGAGTGAGGGATAATGATGGGACGCATACTGAATCTATTGGCACTGTATTCATGTCTCGTGAGCAACCGGAACTATGTATAGTATATTTTATGTTCGAAGATAAAGTATAGCACGTGTGCTTCTGGAACTAGTCAAGATTAGATGGGTTTTTCTCGAAAAACGATTTTTGGAAGTTCCAACACCAAAAATGCAACAGTGACTCGTTTTCGAATTTAGAGGGTTCGCTTTGGGCCTGAAATTCCGGAAATTTACCCAGCTATATGCCCCTATACATAACTTCATACAGGCCATAAGAGACCTTTTCATGCGGAGGACCACAAATAATGTCTCACGTTTATATGGTCATAGCAGGGTGATTTCAAGTCGGCGTGAACTTGTCTCAATACAGACATTTTTACACTTACAAATATAGCAGTTAACATTCGCAACGGATTAAAATTAATGTATAAGAAAATTGCAATTTCTAAATTAGGTATTTTTGACTTATCAAATCAGAATCTGTGAGTGTCAGCGAATATAGCGAATATAGCTGAGGTATTTTCAAAAACAATTGAATAAATTCTTTGAAAAAATGTAAAAATGTCGATTTTTAATAGGAAATTTTGTACTCAGAATGAGCAAAAATTGCTCCCCGTGACATATAACCTTTCGACTCATCAGAGTACATAGGCATTATTGCGACTAGTAAACCAGTTTCAAAAACAGATTTTTTTATTTTTAGTATAAAAATGTTTTAATTTACAAAGAATATAAAAATATAAAGAATATTCCAGAGTAGAAATATAAGTCCTCTTTTTAATCTCTTAAATTCTCTAGCCTCGGAGGCCTTACGAGAATCTGATGAGGAATAATTCAATATAATGTAAGTACTATTTAACTACTCAAAATCTGCACAACTTTAATTTTTGGTCTTAAAAAAAGGACTAAATAAAATACTTATTAGATTCTCACAGATTCTTTATTCAGTGCTTCTTATATTAATAATCATGCCTTGTCAAGCGCGCTTTTTTTTTAAATAGCAAAAATTCGAAATCAAATATTTGTAACAAATAACCATTATTAAATGTACAGAAATTTTGCATCCGTCCATTTTTTCACTTGTTTTAAATGCAGAATACATACATGTGATACAGTTTAACTGAAAACTTAATTACAGATACGTTAAGCAATGACCTATCCAATTTTATTCTGTCAGAATGAGATTTGCTCGAGTCGTGCGAAATGTCTTGATGCTAAGGAATCCATGAAGCATTTTTTGATTCTGAATATATAATTTTAGATTAATTTATATAATTTTAAATATCCTAACAAAGAAATTTTATTTTAATTCATCATAATATTATTTATATCGTATAGAAAACAATGAGACAAAACAGTGCAAAGTGGCAACTTTAGCATTTTTTTTTTAAGAAATGCCAGGATTCACATAAAATTGTGAAGATCTGAGAAGGTGCATACCAGCAATTTAAAATAACCTTTAGAAAATAGGATGAAAATGAGGGAAAATTATTAATAATGAAAAAAATGCCGAGATCGAAATTAAGAGAATCTAAAAGGCATTATTATTTCTCTTCTATCAAAAGTTCAAATCATTGGTTAAAAATAAATTTTTTGCTCTAAGGTTCATCTCTTTGGTTAAAAATTTAACTGTTTTCATAAAAATTTGTTTCATGGTGGGTTAGAAATAAATTTCTTAACTGACAAATAAATTTTCCATTTTTAGCTAAAAAATTATCTTTTTCATTTAGCAATCTAATTATTTGTTAAAAAATTTACCTTTTTTAGTTGAAAGTTTAACTTCTTGGCAGAAAATTAATATATTTTGTTAAAAATTTGTCTATTTTGTTAAAAATGTAATCTTGTTTTCCTTCCTGATCGATTATTTGACTTAAAGTAGAAATACTCTGTGAAAAAAATTTTTTAATTGGGGATTAATAATTACAGTTAAACCTAAACTACTTGCTTTGAAATAAACTTTTATATTAAAAATTATACTGTTTTTCAGAAAATGCATATTTTTTTGCCTAAAAATTCAACAGTTTTGTAGAAAGTTAAACTTTTTGGTAGAAAAATGAATGTATTTTGAGGAAAAGTCGTCTTTTCGGGTAGAAAAGTATTCTTTTTGTTGAGAATTTATCCTTTAGGATGAAAATTTAACCAATTTGTTTGCTTGAAACTTTAAGCTGTATATTGGACAAGATAAAAATTAAACTACTTTATAGAAAACTCATGTATTTTATTGAACATTCGTCTTATTGAGTATAAAATAATTGTCTTTTTGAGTAAAAAATAGTCTTCTTTTGGGATACAAAATGAACCTTGTGTGTTAAAAACTCAACTTTTTTGTTGAAAATTCAATTGTTTGGTAGAAAATTCAAATATTTGGTTAAAAAGCCATCTTTTTGGTAGAAAATTATTCTTTTTTGATCAAAGTTCCACTCTTTGGTTGAGAATTCAACTATCTTGTTAAAAAAAACATCTTTCTAGATTGAAAATGATAGTTTTTTGTTAAAAATTTATCTTGTTTGATTTTAAAGTCAACTTTTTTCAAGACATTCGTTTTGTGCTTGATAACTTTATTTTTTTGTTGAAAATTTAAAATTCGAGGTAGAAGGGTCACCTTTCTTGTTTGAAAAGAACCTTTTTTCTAATTTAGCCGTCTTTTAAAAATTTGAACTTGTTGTTAATGCTACGGTTTGCTTGAAAATTAATTTGTTTTTTAAATTAGTTTCTTTGTGTTGCAAATTCATCTATTTAAGTAGAAGATATCTCATGGTTGAAAATCCAATTATTTTGTTCAAAATGCAAAAAATTTGGTTTTAGACGACGGTTACGCGGGCTGCGTTACTTTCGGGGAAAGGGGAAGTTAAAAAAACCCACAATGGGAAAAGTAGTTTTTGGATAGCCCATAACTGGAAAAATGATGGCAAGAAAGTGGCTTGCGGCCGTCAGTTTTTCAAAAAAAGTACCCTGACGACGGGTACCTGTGTCAAAAAGTGAACTAAAATTAATCAATTCTATGTCAAGAGAGATATTGTACAAAAAAAGGAGTCGGAGCTCAAAGACGATGCTGCTACGGTTTTTTTTTAGAAGTGACAGCCGTAGAAATGCATACCAGGAAAAGTGTCATTTTTATTCTTTAAACGTTCTAAAGCATTTTAGAGAAGGAGAAATTGATGACAGAAGCACATTATTAATAAGTGAGAAACTCTGATCAATGCAAGAAATCCAATAAATGGGTAAAGGCATGATGTAACCTCACCATGCAACTAATTTGTTGTTTTTTTTCCGTTGTCGATTCCCTCCGACACTACAGCCAACTTTTTAGTTGAGTCCAACCAGTGTCCTTCTACAGTAAATACTGCTATTATTTTTCTGCACCTGGTACATCTTTGGCATCCAAATTAACTTTCAAAATTTGCACATTTGCACACATTTTTACCTCTGTTTCTTGACAGTTGAATCAAAATATGTCAAAACTGTTTGCTATTTGGACTTGCATACTTGCATATATATTAAGATTCTGTAGAGATTAACAGAGGAGTAAATAAGAACTTGAAAAGACTGCAAAATTTTTAAGAGACTCAAAGAGAATTAAAATTATACTAAATAAGACCTAAGAGAATCAAACAAGGATGATGAGTATTAAGGAGATCCAAAAAAGAATTCATTCAGTACCATTGGAAATATAGAAAGAACCTATATTTCGACACGGGTTTCTTATGTTTTTTAAAATATCAGGAGCTTATTACTAAAGCTGACGCTCTGAATACGGACTCTGTTTTTGAAATTTTTTTTATCATTAGTATTTCATTGTTCTTATTTGCGAACTTAGTTCCTCGACCAATTACGACACACTGACGCTCTTTAATTATTAAGTTAATAAGGCGATAGAAATACGAACCAGAGACTTTCAGATGAAGAAAACTTTCACTTGTTTTTACAGGGATAAAGTAATTACGTTCGACCTTAACTGCCTGCGTGAGGCATTTTTCGGTGCTTCCATTCGCAATTTGGCAATTAGGCTCGGGCGCCTATTGATGGGACCACCTTGTTACCTCTGTCCAGGCATAGCAAGCCTTTGGTTCTGTTTAAGTTTACCCTCTCACGACCCTATTTCGAGAAGCTATGGAACCAATCGGACTTGGATCCAGCATAAAGTTAAGACAAGTGAAAAATGAAGTGTGGCATTCCAAAAAGGGTCAATAGGGGATTTATTTGGTCAAAAAGTATCAAAAGGGGGTCATGGTAGATGGACATTGGTGCCTCGGAGAGTAATAGATAAAGTACATTCTCTTAACTCTCCATTCATTAATGGAAGTTCTCAAAAATATTTTCTCATTTGCATAAAAAATTCCAAATTTAAAATGTAATTAACATTTAAAGTTAACACTACATTTAACGCAGACGTAATTTCGAAGCGATTACGTTATCACAAATTTTCTTGAAACTGGATAACTATTTAGACTAATTATAATGCAATTATGAAAGTATTAACAATTATAATTATACGGTTTTCAGGCTGAATGCGGGTCTGCGGGTCAACTCTTCAATCCGACCGCAAAAAGCCGCACCAATTTTGATAATCTCCAACATTAATTCTCGCACTTAATAATAATGTTGTTATGAGAAACAAGAATTTGACTCAACAAATTAAAAAGGGCCCAAATGATAAAAAATGAACCTATTTTTCCACAATAAAAAAAACTTGTATCATACAATGGGTTGCTTGATAAAAAATATTCTATCTGCAAGAAAATAGTATTTCATAAAGGCGAGTAAAGTACTACATTCATAGGGGATACGGTCAGAGTCCTCAACTGCTTACTGCTCATCCTTGAGACTGGCCCGTGGGAGCCACGCGACTGCCGCGCGCCGATCCCCTCTCCACCTTCTTCTTTACCTTCTTCTCTACTTTCACTCATGTTCAGTATCTCCTTTACCCTGCGCCTTTTGTATCGTCTTAATTTCTTACTTACAGAACTGGAAGCCTCAGCATTTAAACTCACTGATATGTCAAGGATATTTCGAGTAACAAAGAGATATCTTCTTATAAGAAAATATCAGCAATTGCGAAGGACAAAAAACGTAACACTTTTTCAAGCCAAGATATCAATGGATTCTACTGATATTCGGTTATTGTGTCATTACCGTTAAGAATGCGTCTATCATCTTATTACAAATAAGCTTTTTCCATCTTTCTGTTACGTATAAGAATTAGGCTAACTTCATTTTGTATGAAATTTAGTAAACACGTAGAAGTGTTAAAAGAAATAAAAAATTCTTTTTAAATTCGTAGCAAATGTTCCGAAAAATAATAGGCTATTCATGCCTCCTGAAAACTTAGCTAAATGAAATTAACCTAACTCTTATCCGCAGCGGAAAGATAGACTAAAGCTTATTTGTAATAAGACGATAGACGCTTTCTTAACGGTTACGGAATAATAGTCTTATATACGTAAAACCCATAGATATGTGGTTAATATTCACAAAAAATTAAGTTCATCCTGAAAAGATCTGAGGCCGGTAGCGGAAAATATAGAAGAAAATATATCAACCTACTGCTATTTGTTCCGTGCAATGCAAAGTTGGTATGTATTTTTAAATTAAAATAATAAAATAAAATAATAATTTATTTTCTTTCCTTTTCCAAAATTACATCGCGATATTTTATCCAGCATATAAATAAAAAGGTGGGACGAATACATGGAAAACGCAAACTGTCAGTTTACCTCTTATCAGTTATAAGATTTTTCTCTTGCTCAAAGTTTTATATTTGATCACAAAATCATTAGTTCTGATATATGTACTTACAAAAGAAGAATGTCTACATGGAAGTTAATTAGAAAACAAAAAGAATTTATATATTATTTTTTGCATTTATCAAACACGCTTCTGAATGTAATGAAATTCGGTGGGTCACAAGGTCAAATTATAATTACAAGAATTTGTTAGTATATCTCCTGACGTCTGACATCAATTTCCGGATGATGCGAAAACCACTTAAAAGAGCAGCTGGTTCAAAAAGTAGGGGCCTATGAGGCAGTCCTTAAAACAGCTTGATTGGAATCGATGTAGTTCACAATACCTATTTTATTATCATAGTCGTTCTGGAAAGAGTGGAAGTACACACCATGTAGTAAAGGTAATACGTATCGAAGAATAGCGGTATTAGATCCTCGAGGTTCTGTATCCCTGAAGTCCACTCTGGTTAGCCTGGATGCGATTTCTAGGCTGACTGACTGTGTAAAGTGAAAAAGTTTTCAACGCGTTTTCTTCCCATTACCAACATGACAATGTGGAGTTTCTGCTTCAATTGCGCAACTAATCTACTTTTGGGACAATACTTCTAGTGTTCAGTCTTCTTCAAGAAACCGATAATTAAAGATTAAAGTATTATGCTCATCATTATAACCAGCACTTCAGGAGCGATGAATATACTTTATCGCGATAGCGGTATATACGACTCTTACTTTTCGCTTTTGAGCAAAAGTTTCTCTAAATGGAAAAGTGAACTTGTTAGTACATTTGTAAAAGAAATATTTATAGAAAGAATTTTTTTCCGAAACAAAATTAATGGAGTTACTGTTCTGAAAACTTGAAGAAGCGTTTTGCAATCCCAGGAGATTATTTTAATTTGTATCAGAAGATGTCGTTATGCACTTAAAATTTTTTTTTTACATTCTGATTGTAACTTCTACTCTATCCTGCGACATCAAATTACGTACCTAGAGGCGTCAACTGATTTTGATGAAACGAGATGAAATGAGTTGGTAAATATGTCTACCAAAATGTTAAATAAAAAAATTTGTACGATAATTTAAAAATAAATTTCTTTTTAAATTCAAAATATCGGTGAAAAACTTGAGTAACTTGAACAAATTAAGCGACATTTATAAACTTTGAGCAGACAACTTGCGCATAAAAGATACATAAAAAGTAATT
The DNA here is from genome assembly GCA_010014905.2 of Druon quercuslanigerum. Classification (NCBI taxonomy): domain Eukaryota; kingdom Metazoa; phylum Arthropoda; class Insecta; order Hymenoptera; family Cynipidae; genus Druon; species Druon quercuslanigerum. The sequence continues at coordinate 13,492 of JAAAKG020003181.1, read as the reverse complement.
GTATTCACTTGTCCATTGTCAATCATATATTCTGAGATATCATTCCTGGGAGTAGGCGGTGAGTTGTGCCGCGCGAACTGTATACGCTCCATTCGTAGCTCATATCTCTAAATAGGGTCAATGCTGGATAAAAGTGGACATTGCTGAAATTATATAGAATTTTCCGTTCTACAAGTTAAGGTTTATGCATGTGCATAAAAAAAACCCTCTCATATGGAGATATGAGTTACGACAATAACGCGAGATCCGCGCGGTACAACTCACCCCCAACTATGGCCGATAAAGGAAAAGTGCATACCATAATTTGTTATATATCTCTCAGGAACAAGTTATCTGCAAACCACTTTTCGGGAGTGCTTTGCACGATTTAAGGATGTCTTCACCCTTCATCCTGGGTAAAAATTATTTTTTATTAACTTCTTACGCATTAACGAATATTCATGCTAAATTTTAATCATTTTTTTCAAATTTTATAAATTTTAAAAACCTTTGGTCTGCCATATTAAATTTTTTTACCTTAAATTCATAATGAGCAACCCCAATATACATATTATTCAAGTTTTTCATCGATTATTGGAGATTTGGGAGCAAAAGGAAAGGATTTTCAGATTAGGGTACAGATTTTTTGCTTAATATTTTACTAGACATATTTAGCAACACAGTGTAAAAGGTTTCATCAAAATCGGTGGAAAGCCTCCGGGTTCGGAGTCAGAATAAGTAATAGAAATGTCACAGACAAGACTTTGGACGATGCACTCGTTTCCTTCTTGTAGCTGGAAATCGACTTTCCAAGGCAAGAAACTGTCTCCTACTGATAAACGAATGCCGTGAACAGAGTCTGAACTGGATTTTACTATATATCTGACAAAGCATTACGCGAGAATTACACATCAGCAGCAAAGATTGAATTTAAAAATTAAAGTTTCAATGAAAAGCCTTTAGGGAGCGTTCACATTTTACGTAACATTATTTTCGACTTTTTAACCCCACCTCCCCCAAATAACATACCGTGAAATGTCCCTTGCCCCCTCCCCACCTCTGTACAGTCACGTAACATTTATTGTTATAGAACGATAAGATATTTATAGCGCGCTTTACGCCCGATTATGAATTTGACTCGCGCTATGCGCTCGGTGTTTGTATTTCTCCCATATTTGTGCAAAGACCTTTTGAAATTGAAGTTCAAAGCATTGACAACTGTAATTTGGTGATTTTTAATTATCTTTTGTTACAGCTCCTTCGGCTTTAACCAAGACATTCTCATCACGTATCTCGCGGCTTTGCATTTGATTTTTTCCACAATGTGAACTTTTCTACATTATGTCGAACACCATAATATTTTAAGTATAATAAATTTATTGTTATATCTCGGCCTGGCAATGCCTATTCAAACATTGCAAAATAATGTAAAAATTATTTTGTTTTCCTAATTACTTTGATATTCGCTCCTTATTTTGCACAAATTTTTATTCCCAGCTACCTTGAAAAATGTATTATTTCAAAAAATCTATATTATTAACATTCCTAATGGGGGAAGTGGGTCTAAAACGGCTTAATCATTAAAAATGTGAATAAAGTGTAAATCGAAGGATTTGCTTTACAATTAAAATAAGTGAAAGTAAACAAAATTGTACTGCTTCGCGTAAGTTTACACTTTGCATGACAACTGACTGATTGGATTTGCCACCATCACATCGATTGATTGTTTCGCCGTCCCGCGCCGTATGGTGGTGCACAGGATTTGGCGGTTTAACCACACAACCCACTGGCCATTTCAGACAAGTGGCAGTTCTTTTATGTTTTGTTTATCTTTAAGTAATATATTTATTCTTTGAAATTTTTTAAATACTTTTATAACAGCTTAGTGCGTGAACTATAATTTACAAGGGAAGCTACATAATATTATGCCTAAGGTCCAATAAAAAAGTCAACCCAATTAAGTCTAAAACTATTATCGTGTTCTATAATTTGACTTCAAATATTTGATGCTTGAAATTACCTTTCCAAAATGTGAATTCAATTAATGAATATATCCGTGCTAAAAAAACGACATTAATCTGGTTTTCCTTATGTATTATTAAATATTGGTCATATTATCGAACTGGCCGTTTTAGACCCACATCATGTATTGGCATTGAAAAATATCTCTTATTTTTAACATTAAAAAAGGGCGGAAAATATAAAAAAAATTTTAATAAACATCTTATTGGAAGTTGTATCTTTTTTCTTCAAATTAATTTATTTACTCTCAATGTTATTTTTAAAGATTTAAACCAAAGACACGCACCCTAGCGTAAAGTGGATTAAAGCAAGGTAGTACACATAATTTACGCGAAAAATGATGTTAATTAAAATGTTATTATACATAGTTTGTATCCTTTTTTTAAAAAGTTATTTTTTAAATTCTTAATACATTTTTATAATAAGAGTTTACAATAAAATTTGTAGATATTTTTTGGTCGAACAACTTTTGCTTTATAATATTCTTTCGCACCTTGTGTCGTTTTTCCAAAAATGTATTTTTTCTCTTTTTAATGTTTTTTTTACGAATAAAACAAAAACTGTGTGTTCTATCAAAAGTAGTTTATTTGTGCGACCAAAATTTGAATTTTTTTATTTAAAAAAATTTGACAAAGTTATTACGATATTCTTTTAGAGCGTTCAAAATTTAAAGAAGCGATTTTCAGAGTCATCGATAAATTTACCCTATTTTCTACTCCCTAGTACCCCCTGGGTAATCAGCGAACTTGAAAACCCTCAGAGTAGTTTTTCAAGTGCTTATAAACTCTTCCGACGTTGTAGAAGTAAATTTTAATATTGTTTAATTAAGTTTATAATGTGTTTGGCCTTTTTATGTTCTATTAGACTTTTCAAAGCTGTATTACGGGTCGAAATTTCGTAAAAAAAATATTCAAACCATGGTTTTCGATGTATTTTGATACGTAGAATTTAATTCTGAGGTATAATATCGAAGTATAATATCGTTAAAAAAGTGGGAAAATAGAGTTTGCGTATCAAAAATTAATATAGTGGGTTTCGGCCGTAAAAACTAATATTTTTGTTTGAACAAATGGAAAGGATGTTTCATTAACTCTTCTGAAATTTGTGAGAATTTAAAATTCACTATATCAAAGTTGACAAGCGAAGTTAAAACGATAGTAATACATTGTATTCGAAAGAGCGAAAACATTATTTGAAGTTGCCATACAAAGCATATGAGAATCTCAAACGACCATATGGTAAATTAAATAAATTAAATTATAGTAATTAAATAAATAAATAAACTAAATTAAATACAAGTAAACACGTATACGCCCGTACAATTATTATTTTTATTATTATATACTTAATTTATTCACTATATACATAATCGCAAGGTTAATCGCTATGAAAAATTACAACGGCTGCGACGAGATTCGAACCTAACTTACGTAAAGCTCTAACGCATTCCCTAACAACTAAACCCCAAAGCTAACTTACATTATGGAATATTTAGCAAAAACCTCGGCAAACCGTCGTCACTTGAAAACTCAGGGCAGTATGACAAATACATGGGTCCTTTTTCACGAGTGACTTGTTGCTTCAGACTTTTTGTTAACAGATGGATTAAACGTTTTCTCTCGTTCAATGATTGAATTGATTTTTTATAAAAAAAATTTTTTCAAAGGAACTGACAATATTCTTTTTATGAATAAAGTTCTCTAATTAGATATCTCAGTAACTTAGTATAGTAAACTTGAGTGTATTTAGATGTAATATTTTATAAATTGTACTCAAAGAATTAAATCTTATTACCTTAGAGCATAAATTTCGTAAGCAAGAATTCCTAATATTTTAAATCCCATAGTATGAACTTCTATTCAAAATGTTGCGGATCATAACTTTCTGCTCGATTGGACAATAGCGAAAACAACCGAGGAGTATTCTCAAACGAAACTATATGAAAAATCAAGAATAATGATTTCATAGTTTGCTATGCGTCTTAGGTTTTTGTGAACTTCATATTGACAATATCAATTTCTAAAATACATTTACGAGATTTTCACTATTTTTCTTATTCAAATTTTTTCTAGAAAACGCAGTAAAAAGAATATCGTTTTTCCATGGTGTTAATTCTTGAAATGGAGATTCACAATATTTCGTATTTAGAATACTACTTTTTCGTCTTCGTGTTTTAAATACTCATATAATAATAGTAAACTTCGGTATTGTAATACGAATCAGTGTGATAAAACCTCAGTTTTACCTATTTTGAAACGATATTATACTAAATTCTAATTCAGTGTTTTTTATTCATTCCAACAAAAGGTCTCTCAGTGCACCGTCGAAATATTTTGTGCCACATGTAAATTTACATGAGTTTCCATGTGTAAAAAATCCGCTTTTTTCTATGAATTTGTATATATCTATTTATATATATGTCATAAGGACAACCGCAGGCTTTTGTGGGGAAATTTGTACCTGATCCCAGCGAAATCGCGGTAATATTTCAGCCATAACCACGTCTCACGACCGTAAGATAGGTGGTTACGGTCTGTGACGGAATCAATACGGCGGATCGGCAAAAGTCTCGTGCACCCAGAGGACACGGAGCGACCCAAGGACGACCACCTTCTGAATTTTCTCTGCAAGAGTTTTAGCATATTGTTCACATGCAGGGATGCTTTTTAGTTTATTAACCAGCGAAAGCTTGGCACCTTCAAGAGCGCCGATGATAAGGACGATTAATTTATTCTCCTTGACTATGATGTTTTTGTCAGCTGGTGCCGAAAATTCGATAACCAGCATTGTTCGCTTCTCGAAGTCAAGGAGAACTATGTCAGGCCTCGAGTGTGCAACAAAAACAATTGTCGAGAATATAAAGTTCCAGTATATGCAGCACTTCTCATTTTTGACAATTGACTCTCTTTCGAGCGTTTAGCGGAGCGATCTCAAGGTTAATGCCGTACGAGTGACAGAGATAGTAATAAAGCTCTCTTAGTGCTGCATTGCGCATTTGGATGTAGGTTGTTCCGGCGTGAGTTGGACAACTAGATATGTTTGTCCTAGATGCTCAGGATGTGCATGGCACGCCCTGCAGCTATCATCGGGTATGCCTTGGCTCAAAATGTGGCGACGGCATTTTAAGGTGGAAATGACACAATCTTGAAACGCCAAAATGAAACCCTCCGTGCCGGACTTCAATCCGGGTGATATAAGAAAAGCGAAAGTTAGCTCACATGACATTGACTGATCCTCCACATTTCTGTGGAAGATGCCGTGCATCCTCTTATCGAGGAGCTCTTCCCGGAAGTTTTTCTCCTGTGCTTTCGGAATCCGGGATTTCAGGAGTGAGTACTCGAGATAGATTAGATTTGATGCTTTCTGCTCACCCTTGATACTGAAGTTAAATCCGAGTGTTTCTACAGCCTACTCCGCTGCTTTTTACAGAAACGCTCCTTTTCCCACTTCTTCCTGCTTCCTGACCTTTTTAAGAAGAGGGTCTCTTCTGTTTGCGACTCTATATGCTGTATCCAAAATAATCCTGTTGTAAAGACATTCAATATGCAATATTCTCCGACCATCTTGACGGCGCGAGATGTAGAATCACGGAACAGAAGACTTAAGATGCATGCTTTTGTTTATGTGCATAACAATTCGTGTCCCGATATCAAGGGATCTGAGCTCGTTCTTCGTCCATGTTACCACTCCAAATGAATAGAGTAGTACCGGGATGGCAAGCATGTTCGTTGCAGATACTTTGTTCCTCGTCGACATTTCGGAAGACCAAATCTGCCGGATTAGCCGTTTAAACTGCTTCGAAGAGTATCCTTTATAGATGTCACATCCTGAGTGTGGCTCTGTGTCACGCCCAGGTACGCATAAGTCTCTCCAGCGCAAATGTGTTGTATAGAGCTTCTATCGACGAGATCAGGGTCTTCAGAGATGCTATTAAAATTTTCTCAATTCAAATAAACCTTGGCCCATTTGTCCAACCCAAATTCCATAACTATTTCCCTAGTGTATCGTTCGACAATCGCTTGAGCTATATGTAGTTGCTATTTATTTTTAGCATAAATCTTAAGATCATCCACGTAGAATACATGGGCGATCTTGTGCTTTCGATTTGCAGGTTTTCCGCAAAGCTACCCCTGGGAATGGCGAAGTGCTAGAGATAATGACAATAATGTGAGGCAAAAGAGGAGTGGGCTCATGGAGTCGCCCTGAACGACAACTCTTTGGAAAGTGACCTTGTTAGTTCTCACGATTTTTTCCAGATGAGATAGTAAATCTGGTTTTCCAAAGTGGCATCAACGTCTCTATGCACCTTACGATTCGCGGATTGACCTTTAAGCTTTCCAAAAGACAGATGATAAGTTTATGGGTGGTCGAATCGAAAGCTTTCCGGCAATCAATCCAGGCCCTTGATAGGTTACGCTGGTAGGATACTGCATCTTGGCAGACACATCTATCGATAACCAGGTTCCCCGACATCCTACTACGCCTTTCGTTGAGCCGCGCTGTTGATACATTTCTTGCCACACACGGTGTGTTCAGACAAGTGATTGGCCTGTAATTCTTTGGGTCAGCTAAATTGCCCATTTTCGGTAGGAGTACTGTGCGCGCTTCCACCAAGCACTCCGGAATTGGATCTTCCGACTTCAAATATAAGATGAAAATGCGGGCCAGATGGTGGTGGGTTGAAGGAGACTGCTTCCATCAGATCGTCTTCATACCATCTGGTCCTGGAGCAGAATAGTTCTTTATACCTCTCAATACTTTTTTCATCTCCTCGGTAGTGATGGTTGGTCGTTATTCCTCAGGTGTTGTTATGAGGGCATCACACGTTCTTTGAGTCTTCGACAAGTCTATGTTGCAATTCGTAGACTTCACTCCAAAAGACTTCGACCTCCTCTCAGGGGCGGATCCAGCCAGCTACCTGAGGGGAGGCGATCGTAGAAATATTATCTTGAAATTCTAGAAAAAAAAGGAAATTTTTGGCGGTAATTGCTAAAATATTTGTAGACTCAGGGGGGGCGATCGCCCACCCTCGCCCCTCGCTGGATCCGCCCCTGCCTCCTCTGGATATTAATTATTACGGCAGATATTAATAAATACTCTTCAATTGCTAATAAGGTAATATACAAGGGCCACAATTATTTTTCTTTATACATAAAATCTAAAGCTTCCAATAATATCACATAATTCCAAAAGGAATATTTGCAATCTCTTTAAAATCGAATTAGTTAAAAAAAACTGATTCAGGGACAAAATTAGTCAGTCACCCCTGAACCGAAAGAACCGGTTTTTACGAATGCGTCTGCTGGCTGTATGTATGTATGCATGTATGCATGTTTGTATGCATGAACGTATGTATGTCAGGCTGTGAGCACGATTACTTTTTTAAAAATTAATATATCCGATTAGCCTTTGGCACACTCTCTAAGTGTCAAAAACTAAAGGCCAGTTTCGTTATCCAACCGTTTTGGATAAAAATTCAAAAAGTTAGAGCATTTTGAAAATTTTTGAGACCATTTTTCACAACATTTGAAAATTATATGTGCGTGCGTTTATAGTACTCTAAAATTTAAACAATTTATCCTTATAATATTTTTCGATCAATTTAAAATTTTCAGAGATATAGTATTTTTAAAATCCAAATAAAGAAACCAAAATGAACATTTTCAGCCAAACAACGCACGATGCGAAAATAAGTCAAGAGAAGAAAACTGTTTATTTTGTCACACCCTAAAAAATATAACAATTTTTTTATTTTTTTTTTAGAAAATCGAAAATTTAAATTTTTTTCCCCAAAAAACACTAAAATAACAAAAATTCCATTTTACGGTTAAACTATGCAAAATACGACAAATGATGATTAGAATAAAATATCGTGCGCTCCAAAAAGATCAACAAATTTATTATCGGTGAGATTTTGATAGAATTTTTAGCTTTTCTTTTATTCTTAAAAAATAAGATTAACAGTGAAAAAATCTGCCCGGTGACTAGGCACATTTTCATCAAAACTTTGCTTATTTAATTACTTTTTCATCCTGTGCGTGTGTGTTTTCCAATTCTTTGATTTTTTTATGTTCTCGGCCCTATTAATAGTGATTAAAACAATAAAATAACTTTGAAAACAGCATTATTCATGGAAAATTAATTAATTTTTACATTTTTATCCAGTGAAGGTATTAGACTTGTGTAAAATTTCACCGCTGAGGTTTTTGTCAAATGTCCACCTTTCGAGATCCCTTAATCCGAAAAACAATTTTTAAGAACGTGTATGTATATCTGTGTGTCATGTAGATTTTTAGTTTGTTAGCACGATAACTTTCTAAAGACTTGAGAGATTGTATTGGCATTTGGTATACTCTTTTAGTGTCCTAAAGTAAATGTTAAGTTCGTTAGCCAGCCATTTTGGATGAAAATTCAAAAAGTAAAAGCTTTTTGAAAATTTTTGAGACCAGTTTTTACAAACTTTGAAAATATAATGTACGTGCGTTTATATTACTCTACACTTTAAACAATTTATTCTTATAACATTTTTCAAAAAATTAAAATTTTCAGAGATATAGCATTTTCAAAATCCAAAGAAACAAACGAAAGTGAACATTTTTAGCCAAACAACACACGATACGAAAATGAGTCAGGACAAGAAAAATGTTTCTTTTGTCACACCCGACAAGACTATCATAACGACTTTTTCAATTTTGTTAGAAAATCAAAAATTCAAATTATGACAGCATAAAAAAATAATGGAAAATCAAAAATTAAATTTTGCGGTTAAACTGTGCAAGATGCGACAAATGATGATTTGATCAAAATTGTGCGCTCAAAAAAGATCTATAAATTTGTTATTGGTAACATTTTGAAAGAATGTGGAGTTTTTATTTTATTCTTAAAAAATAACATTAACAGTGAACAAATCTGCCCAGGGAATAAGCACACTCTCATCAAAACTTTGCTTATTTAATTTCTTTTTTTTATTTTGTGTGTGTGTGTTTTCCAATTATTTCTTTTTTTTGTTCTTAGTCCTATTTCTAGCGATTAAAACAGTAAAATAGCTATCAAAAAACATAATTTATGGCATAATAATTACTTTTTGGATTCTCATCCAGAGAATGTATTAGATTTGTGTAAAATTTGACTCCCCTGGTTTTTGTCGAATGTCCACGTTTAGACACCCCCTGAAACGAAAAAAAAGTTTTTTACGAATGTGTCTGTCTGTATGTTTGTATATATGTATGTATGTATGTCGGGCTGTGAGCACGATAACTTTTTAAAACATTAATCTATTCTATTGGCCTGTGGCACAATCCCTAAGTGTGTGAAACTAATGGACAATTTTCTTAGCCAGCCATTTTGCATGAAAATTAAAAAAGTTAGAGCAATTTGAAAATTTTTATAACCATTTTTTACAAAATTTAAAAATTGAAACCTTATTACATTTTTCGATAAAATGAAAATTTTCAGAAATTAAGTATTTTCAAAATACAAATGAACAGAAAAAAATAAAATTTTTCAGCCAAACAACTTCCGATACGAAAATAAGTCAAGGCAAGAAAAATGTCTCTTTTGTCGCATCCTACAAGATTACTGTAACGAATTTTTGAATTTTGTTAGAACATTGAAAATTCAAATTTTGACAGCATAAAACAATAATGGAAAATCAAAAATTAAATTTTGCTGTTTAACAAATGGGATGCTAACAGACGGGATCGCATGAACTCCCATCTAACACAACGCTGCTGAGGGTTGGTGACCTACTTCTCAGCATAAAGCACTGACCAGCTATGGCTCTCGGTTCTTACTTATCACGCTCCCCACCCCTCCGCCCCCTACTCCACAATTATGTTCAATGACAAAATTTTTTTAATGAATGCGCATTTTTTAAAAGAGTCAAAGTGCGTCTGATTTAATATCAGTGAATGTTATGAATTGTAATAATATACATTTATGGGAATGATATACAATTTAAGGGACAATTTCGAGTGCAAAGCGCGAGATACTTGATCACAATGTGTTCGTTAAAGCTTAAGGAGCTGTAACAAAAGATAATTCACTATTACCAAACTACTGTTGTCGATGGTTTCACCTTTAGTTTAAAGAATCTCTGCACAGGTGTGAGTAACATACAAAGATCGAGCGCGGAGTGCGCGTGATATACATTATCGAGCGCGAAGCGCGAGAACCAAGAGTCGCGTACTTTGGACGCTGACATCTTTGTACAGTGCTTCCCTTAGAATAAACAATTTGGCATCTTGAAATTCATTTTTAGCGGGCAGGTCATACTCGTTTTCCTTCAAAGGCAAAAGCAACAACTAAACTTGAAAGCAGTGTAGTGTATGTCTTTCTCTATTGGATAAAATTTTCTGCTTGGGAAGTGATGATGAAGTGACTTTTCCGATGACGCCAGAATCAGGCTATTTTATTCTCTACGAAGTCAATTTGTCATTCAAGAATTCTGAAACATTTACCGGTTATAAGGCCTGCTAGTAATTTGATTTCAATCTCATTAAAGTTTTTAACAGTATCTGTCTAACTTAATATTAATTTCAAACTCATAGATTAAAATTGGTTTTAATTTTAATTTATGAAAACTAAAGTTAAAAATGGCCAATAAAATTCCGAAATGACAAGCTACGAAAAAGTTGAACTTTTTTTACTTTATCTCCCCGCTTTCATTTCCAAACTCCAATTATTGAGTCTCGAGGTCTACCTTGTTCTCAGACGAACATGACATTAAAGTATGCTTCTATGAAAAAGAAACATCTAGTTCTAATTCATTGCTGATATCAAAGCACTCGAGTGTTACGTTTCTGATCTCGCCAGGCGCCATCCTATGTGCCATCGCGAAGAAGGCATTTTTATTAAGACCTTATTAACATACCAACGACTCGATGATCCGGAGAATTTTCAAGAAAGCAAGAGCGGTGGGTCCGCGTAGGTGGTTTCCCAGGCGACTCCTTTATCAACCTCATCGTGATCCTGGGTGGTATCACGATTTCTTCGGTACCTTCTTCGATTCCAATGAAGGTGTTACGTGGTTAGCGCGTCCGAATCGTGAGAAAAAATGGGAGGAAGGAGGTGGTGGACGAACGAGTGGAGGACTGGAATTGTTGGGTAAGAGGTAGAAGTGGGTTGGGGAGGGGGATTGAAGAAAAAAGCAACGGGTTAAAAGGCCCTCTCGGTATGCAGGCGTGGGCGAAGGTCCAGACTGGGCGCGTGTCTTTCCTTCCTTGTTACTCACATTTGCTCGTATCTTCCCTTCTATCTTTCACCCATTATTTCCTCCTCTGACCACTCGCGCCATCGTCCCGGGTGGCCCGGTCCAGGACCGCTCCAAAACCGCTTCCTCGGGACTCAACAATTTATGGGTGGCGCTTCGTGCCGTACAAAGAGAGGTGTTATTTCGTGCTTGAGACGAGCTCGAATTCTCTAGGGCCTAGGCACTAGAGGAATGAGATTTACGCGCATCGTTGCAGGAAGAGCCGATCTTGAAGACCCGCTCGGATGCCGCCGCAGTCGCCATCGCTGCCTCGAACTCGTTAACGTCGCTGAAATCGATAGCTCGTTAACGAGAACTTAACCCATTGTGCCAGTTGGCTTATAAAATATTGAAAAGGAAACAAAAAGCCAGCCATGGATAAAGAAGGGTCCTTGAAGGTGAAGATTGCTCCTAGCGGTGAAATCAATTTCAACAAACTCGGCGTAGTCCAGTTACACTTCTGACTTTTCATAATATGAGCAAAGACTGTTCTCTGTTTTTTCTGGTAAAATTATTACATGAGCTATATTTGTTTTTTTACAGCACGATATGCCACGCCGCAGGTATAATATTCAAGTTACAACATAGATGAATTCGAGTGACTAAAGCTCAGCTCGTTTTTGCATTAAAATTATTTACTCACTTTCCTGGAAACATGTTGAACCAGAAGCGCACTTACCTGTAACACAAAGAGACAACCAATTAGTTAAGACGAACATTTATCAACAATGAGGAATCGGTCATAATACTAAATTGAGGGGCTGGAGAAAAGTGGGGGCCCCTGAAGGTTTCTGTATCCCAAGCAGCTACGCCACTCCACGTCTATATATACATTAGGGTGATTATTATTTATACTTGGTGAAATTTTTTTTTTAATTTCCCCGCTCTCAACCAAAAAAATATTTAGGGGTCGCGTAAAGACTATAAAGTTTTTCATTGATAAAACATGGGGAAAGTTCAGCTTCTGAATTTTATCGATCGCAGATAATTAATTCGATTTATGTATTTTTAATATTACTTTCAATAACACCTCTTACCATCCAAGCATATTTAATGCGTATAAGATAAGAAATAATTAGATAAAAATAATAATATTCTTTAATAGCAAACCACAAATGCGATGTAGAACACAATGCATTAGAAAACTCGATTCAGAAACTCAAGGTCACTGAGGTTAGGGTTATAATCCAGAACTTCAAAAACGGTCAAGCTTTCGGGGTAGAGAGTATTAACGCTGAAATGCTTAAACACGGTGGCGACTAAGTATTACATAGACTGTGCGGACTGATAAATGTATGCATCGAAATAGGAGAATTCCCAGGTGATTGGAAAAAAGCGATTATCGTGCCAATATACAAAAGAAAGGGAGATAAAAGTGACTGCAATAATTACAGAGAGATCAGCTAATTAAGTACCGTAAGTAAAATATACTCAAAAATACTTATTCGTAGGGTAATGAAAATAACAGAAGAAAATATTTGGGAAGTCCAAAGTGCGTTTATACCAGGAAGGTCATGTACAGATCAAATATTTAACTTACGGCAAATCACAGAAAAAAGTTTGAGAGTGGGCAAAAAAGTATTCTGTGCATTTGTTGACCTAAAAACAGCTTTCGACGAGGTAGATAGAAGTAAACTTTGGGAAGTCCTAAATGAGTACGGAGTAAATGGATGGCTCCTACAAGCTATAAGAACAATATATACGGGTGGCAAAGCGAGTGTACGGGTAAATGGGAATTTGAGTGACTGTTTCGATATTATGCAATGCGTTAGACAAGCGTGCGTTATGTCTTCATGGCTTTTTATATTATTCATGGACAAGTGTTTAAGAATAGCTCTTTTCGACGAAGAAGGTGTGGATCTCGAAACAGTAAGTGTACGTGGGTTAGCGTTCGCAGATGATAAGGTTGTCATTGCAGAATCTATCGAAGATTTGCAAAGAATATTGAATAAATTAAATATGAGCATGAAGAACATGGGCCTCAAAATTCACGTAAATAAAACAAGAACTATGGTGTTCGAAGAAAAGAGTGAGAAAATAATATGCAACATTTTATTAAATGATGAGAGAATTGAACAAGTTAATAAATACGTATACCTTGGTAGCTTATTTACTAGGGACAGGAAGATATATGAGGAGTTAGATAGACGCATAAACAAAGGTAAGTTAGTGGAAGCTTCTAATGTGTCCCCTAAGGGTTTACATTTTTCATTCACCCTCTTCCTATTCCTTAACACACCT
>JAAAKG020003170.1:0-13540 GCA_010014905.2 Druon quercuslanigerum | reverse complement strand
TGCCTCGCCGCGCCGTGGGGGTGCGGAAGGTGGGGGGGTGGGGGGGGTGGCTCGGAACGCAACTTCTCCGACCTAAAGTGACCGCAGGTTCCAAATAAAGGGTTTTCTGACTGTGGCCCGCAACTTGAGTGCTGCCGTGTCCTAGAGTCTAGGTCTAGATGGTCAGGGTGTGCATGGTACGCAGTGCAGTTTTCATTGGAAATGTCTTGGCTCAAAATCTGGAAACGGTATGCTAAACTGAAAATGACATAGTCTTGACGTGGTTTTTCTACTGCCTTAAAAACAATGGCCAGATGCCATGGTTTTTCTCATCGTCCTGAGGAACGTTTATTTCTCCGTGTTAAGACGCGTGCACTCCCATGAGTGATGTAAGATATTTGAATCAAAACCACCATATGTTATGAGCCTATAGAGCCTCCTAGAAAGTGAGCGTCTGAAAGCTTTTTACAATAATGATGCGAGAATCCCTTACGAAGTGAATGTTGTTTGATAATGATGATAACTGACCGAAAAATTTTATTTTTTGTTTTCTCCATCTTTCAAATTCCTTGAAGGGTAGCTCATATTTAACCTTCAATTTTCGGGGCACTAAATCTTGCTTTGCTTCTTTCTATATGTTGCAGTGTGGGATTTTGTTTGTTTTTGTCATGATTTTGAGTGCACAAAGATTTGTATTTATAACACTTTGCGACGTAATTACAGCTGGTAATTAAAGGTTTTACGGATTCTATTGTTGTTGATATGGTTGCAGATTAAAACATGCGATTGATGTGGTTTCCATCTGTTGGAGCTGTGAAGCGTTTCGAATTAATTAACTGCTGCTGGCTGGACGGCAAGGTGAAGGGATATTTTAACGCTCACTTTTCTGGGGGCGTAATAGGCTTATAACATGATGCTAAAAAATGTTAACCTTTAATTTATACATTTATAACTAATGAAAGTAATGTCCTCTTAAATTTGTTAACACTTGATTCGTGATTATTGTGAATTGAGAACAATTAAAAAATATGAGAAACTTCAAAAGGAATATATTAAATGCTTAAGAATTCAAGGTGGGTTTAAATAACTTTCAAGAGGAATGAAACAAAATCTTTAAAAAATGTAATCGGTTGAATTTAGTACAATTGAGTAAATTTTGAAGAATTGAAGAAAAGTGAAAAAATTTAAGAGAATTCCAAAAAATTCAAAAGAATTTAGGATGAATTAAAAAAAATTCAGAATAGATTCCAAAGAAATTCAAATCAATTGAAAAAAATATTCGGAAATCTCTTCGAATATTTGAAAACCTTCGAATATCATAAATTATTTTGAATCAATTCATTGAGGCCATTAAAATATTATAAAATTCCGTGAAATTCAATGAAAGATGATATTTTCTGAAATCCTGAAAAATGCATTCAAACACCTTGAGAACCAGTTTTTTAAAATTTGCGGATTCTTATGCTTTTCTCGGCCATACTTCAAACGAAGAATCGTTGAAAATTTATGCTACAAAAACAATGAAATTTTTTTAGATTTACGTTTGCTGAAATTTTAAATTATTCAATTTTGAAAATCTCAAGGGATAATGACCATACCAAATTACTTTAAGTTCATACTAAAATTTATAACAGTACTTTAGCATACTGTACTCAAAAGATTATAATTTGATTTTGAAATAGTTATAACTTAAAGTTGGCCAAAAACTATGAAATATTCAATATTGAATACTTAACATTTTTAAATTTATTGTTGCTAGAAAATTTTCCTAAGTCAAAAAAATGTTTACAGTATTAAATATCTACTGCACGTACAATAAAAGCATAATTTTCTGTCCAAGCCTATCAGCCGATTTTTGAGTGAAAATACAAGTCTTATGTTGCAGACTGCAGTCATCTTTATTTCGCGTTGCCCACTGATGTTCGACTGCACACATCGAGGCGCATA
Organism: Druon quercuslanigerum; assembly: GCA_010014905.2. Lineage (NCBI taxonomy): Eukaryota > Metazoa > Arthropoda > Insecta > Hymenoptera > Cynipidae > Druon > Druon quercuslanigerum. The sequence goes on along the minus strand of JAAAKG020003170.1, from coordinate 11,614 downwards.
TTTTCCCAGACTGTCTAGGTCTTCCTGTAATATCAGTGTGCTATTTTTCACTTCAGGAACTTTAACAAATTCTTTGAGACCGAATTAAAAATATTAACAACTTTTCTACAGTTCGTCGTAGACTAAATAATTTGGCTTCTCACTTCCTTTGTATTTCATATTGAAGAGTTTGAAATCTTTTATTAAAAGTCATTTAAGATCTCCAAAATTTTTTTAACCGTCAAAAATTCCTGGAATAATTAAAATGAATTAAAATTAAAAGTATTTCAAATAAGTTTCTGGACTATACTTTTTACAGGAATTTGTTTTCGTGTGTAAAAAAATGCCTGAAAGAATACGGAGTCAATGGATCGCGCATACAAATAATAAAACTAATCTATGCGGATAGCAAATCGAGTGTAAGGGTAAATATCGGAAACTGAGTGGCTGGTTTGATTTTAGGCAAGGTATTACTGAGGGATGCATTATGTCCTCATGGCTATTTATTATATTCATGGAAAAGTGCCTAAAAATGGCCCTCTTCGACGAAGAAGGTGTGAATCTCGAAACAGTAAGGGTACGTGGGTTAGCGTTCGCAGATGATAAGGTTGTTATGACAGAATCACTTGAACACTTGCACAGAATGCTGAAAAAACTGAATACAAGTATGAAGAGCATGGGCCTTAAAATTGACGTAAATAAAACAAAAATGATGGTGTTCGAAGGAAACAGTGATACAAAAATATGCAACATTTTCTTAAACGATAAGAGAATAGAACAAGTTGACAAGTACGTACATATATCTTGGTAGCATATTCACTAGTTCGGAAAGATGGATTAGGAATTAGATAGGCGCATAAACGAGTGTAAAAAGATTATCGGTGAATTAGGGCCATTTATCGGAAGTAAAAATATATCAAATAGAGCTAAAATGGCAATACCTAATTCACTATTTGTACCGACTGTTTTATACGGTAGCGAGATATGGACGTATCAAGAAAAGAATCAAAGTCGGCGCGGCGGAGTATATCTTATGATGGGAATTGATCTTTGGTGCCTACATATTTTTATATATTCCAAGCTGTATATCAACAAAAAAACTAAACTAGACCATCACGCCACCCCGCCACCGCCAAGTAGCACAGAAGGCGCCGCCCGTCGTCAATCAAAATTGCTTGAATCACCGCCGAGGGACAAGAGCCTGTCGGCACAACTTTCTAGTATAAAGGTAAAGTAAATGGCAGAGTGCCCAGAGGCAGGCCGCGGGAAGAAAAGTTAGACTGTGTGAATTAGACCCTACTTCGAAGAGGCATAAGATGCCGCACAAACACGAGAGCTTGGATGAAACAATGTATGGACGTGAAGGAAGCTTGAGAAGTATGCCATAGAATATTATGACAACAAATAGGTAATAAAAAGGATGTAAGTAGGGTGTACGAAGCCTAAAACAAAAGACATTGGATAATAATGCGCCCGAGTGGGGAACTTTACATGATGACTTTGTGAAGATCTTCACTTGGGGTGATTGTTAGAGAGATTGATCAGCAACTTGGGTCGGAGCATTGTTGCGACACGAAAGTGTTACTTACATAAGTAACACAAGAATTTTAGATGAATCTAAAAAATTTATACCTCCATCCTAACCTTATCCCCCTCCTTCTCGAGTGAGTCAAGCCTACCCCGAAAGGGAAACGGCTTTATTATTATTACACCATTAAGTCATTTTCCTTTCGGGGTAGACGTGACTCACTCGGTGGGGAAGGCAGTGATGTGAGGAAGGGGTTATAGAATGTTTAGATTTATCTAGAATTCTCGTGGTATTTATTTAGATAACAAGTTCTTTCCACAACACTCCTCCCACCCAGACTGCTGATCAATCTATCTAGCAATCAGACTCTTTTTATTAACTGTTTGTCGCTATATTTTTATGTCCTGGGATATTTCTCTAGCTTCCTTCAGGTCCATGCATTTTTCATGCAAGCTCTCGTGTTTCTGTGGTTTCTTATTTCTCTTCTAACTAAGGTCTCATTCACACATTCTAACCATTCGTTCCCCGGTCTGCCTCTAGGCACGCTGCCAATTACTTCACCTTGATAAACTTGTTTCGTTAGTCGTTCATCTGGCATTAATAGTTATAATAATGTAGCAAATTGGAACTAAAATTGAATGTGCATTAATTTTCATATACAGGGACCCCGAGGGATGGGACCCATAGAGTTTGTTCTTCCGAGAATTGACGCGGATATGTGGGGGTGCACGGTGCTTACTCACACTCGACTGTTTACATTAGGAGTGGACCTTTGTCTAAGGAGTTAGATCCAAGGTCACCCTCAAAAACCGGCACTCACTCTAGGGTTCTTTGTATTTACTTGTGCATGTTCATACGGATTTAAAATTCCAACCTTGGACAATTAAAATCTTCATTTCTTAAGCAAACGTTCATAAAAACAACTTTATAATATTAAAGACGTCACTTGTGGTAAGCTCTCATTGAAAACATTTTCTTTTTATGAAACTTATACCAGGGTTAATAATAACAATTTTATTGCTGTGTATTCCTAAACTTGTTAAATTCCTGAAGAGGTCATAATTCATGGTGAAATGAATTGATGTTTAAAAAATAAACACTTTTTTAATTAACAAAAGTATTTGTAAGACCAAAGGCCATTGCTCTTTTAATTTTTTTAAATTGCATTTTGGAGTTCCGAGAGTTAAATTATATCGAAGGATGTTAAAAACGTGCCCGCTGCTAGTTTCGCTCGCAAAATTGAGCGCATCCAGGGCGCGCAACTGTTTGTTCTCGCGTTCGACGATGTACTTACCTCGCGCTACGCGCTTATTTTTTGTATGTCTCCCATATTTGTGCCCAGGTAAAAAAGTTATATATAATTTATATATAGTGGACGAAACACTCATATTTTTCGTTCGTTTTGCGTAGAAAAGTTAACAAAACAAATGAAAAATACCATTGTCTTATCCACTATATATAAACTACGCTTCAAAATAAAGTTCGCGGAATCGACAACTGTTATTTGGTGCTTGAAAATTCTCTTTTGTTAAAGCTCATTCGGCTTTAACGAACACATTATCATCACATATCTCGTGCTTCGCACTCCATTTTGTCCTAAATGTGAACTTTTCTACATTACGTTCAACACCATTATGTTACATTTATATTATATTTATTACTGTAACTCAGTCAGGTACTGCTTATTCAGATACTACGAAATATTCTGTAAATATTATTTTTCATGATTACTTTAATATTTGTTCCTTATTTTTCACTAATTTTTATTCTCAGCTACCGTAAACAATCTAATCATTTCAATAAATTTATATGTTATTACAATTCATAATATGCATTAATATTGAAACATACGTATTTTCATTGTCTTGTTTTTATAATTAAAAACAGGCAAATTCTATGAAGAAAATTGTTATTAAACATTTTTTTGCAACTTGTGTCATTTTTCAATAGAGCAATTTGTTTTAATTTTAGTAAATTCTTGTAAAAAGAATTTAAACCAAAACTTATACATCTTTTTTGGTTGAAGAACTTTTATCTTTTCATTTTTTTCATCTCTTGTGTCGTTTTTCCAATTATTTAATTTTTTATTTTTATTAAATTTTTTCGTACCTTCAAACGTTCTTCGAAAAATTCAATTTTTTATCTTTAATATTATTTTCTAAGATTAAAAAAAACCTAAGCTTCCTAAAAAAAATATTGATGTGAGGTGTGTAGCTCTTTTTTGGAAGAGAAACTTTTGTCCATTTTTTTCCATAGCTTGTGTCGTTTGTCCAAAAATTTAATTTCTTCATTTAAAATTTTTTTACGAGTAAAATAAAAATTTCGTGTTATCTAAAAAAGTTCTTTAAAACAGAATTGTACATCTTTTTTAAGTGCAAAATTTTCTTCCATTCATTTTTTTATCTTGCATAGCTTGACCGCAAAATGGAATTTTTTATTTTTCCTTATTTTTTGTTCAATAAAAATTTGAATATTCGATTTTTTAAAAAATTCCAAAAGTTGTTTTCGTGCATTGTTTGGCTTAGGATGTTAATTTTCGTTAGTTGTTTTTTATTTAAAAAATGCTAAAACTCTGACAATTTTTATCGAAAAATGTCATCAGGATAAATTGTTCGAGTTTGCGTGTACTACGAATAGCCGTACATAAAATTTCTTAATTTAAAAAAATGGTCAATCATTTTTAAAATGCTACAACTTTTTGAAAGTTGTTACCATGTTTACGATAACCGCGACAGACACCGACGTAAAAACTATTTTTTCTGACTATTTTTTCAAAACGTCGACATTTAATGTAATCCGCGAAACTCATTTTTCACATAAAACCAATACCTTCTCATTATGATGAAAACGCAAAAAGTAGAGTAAAGAAATTAGGAAATTTTCAAACCTCCCTATATGAGAAAGTAAATCCAAAATAACCGAGCAGCTTAGTCCCGCTTTACGGTAAACAATTAATTATATTAATTTGTGTTTTAAGATAAGATTACGTTCAATTTTAACAGCACACTTGATATTTTACAATGCTTAAAGATTCAAATTTGAAAATATATACAATTTTGAATATTTAAATTTTAAGCGCTTTGAATTGGAAATTATCTAATTTTAAACTTAAAATTTTTTAATTAAAAATGTTGAATAATTCATCCTTACCAAATTCATTTCATAATAGTTTTTATATTATACAGCTGTATAATTATGAGTCTTTTCAATGAAACTCTTCAATATTGTCATCCTAACCGATTTTAACATACAAGTTTTCGATTCACATGAAGATTTCTAAAAGAAAATATTTAATTTTGCAACGCTTCATTTCAAATTATTATTAATATAATTCAACTTCTTTTCAAAATTACACAATATTAATTTATTTTAACTTTTAACAAATGTAGCCAGCAAATGAAAAACAGAAAATAAGAAAAAGAAAGTATAGAATTATTTTTAAAAATGGAAAGAGATAGACATGATTAATTTACCTCAATTATCGCATTCAAACTCAATTTATAAATGATGAATTAGGAATTACAGAAAACTTTATGGGGCATATAAAAAGGAGTGTGCTTGGAATTGTTACTTGTTAATTTGTTACACACTTTTTTCTGCGGGGTGTAAACGCAATTTATCAACATTACTAAATAATTGCATTGCTCCTCTTTGCACATACATCGAGCCTATACGCAATAAAGGGTAATTATTACCCTTTATAGTGCACTTGATAAATGTTAGGTGTCGTTGATTGGTGTGCGGTATGCTCTCCGGAGAACCAGATTCCATGACCTAAAAACGCAGTGCACTTGTGGGTACTTACATGCATATGTATATATGAACACAACTAGACTCTAGAAGAGAAGGTGAGCACTATGTAAGTGGGCATCAGGGTCGAGTTAAGGGGTAGAACAGTGCTATCTCACTCAGAAGAAAAATTAAGTGTCTCTCAGCACCCTCCTTGTGTCCATCTTTTCATTAGTTCTAATAATGGACATATATGACAATGCTTCTAATAAGTTTGTCTGGAAATGTGTATTATTGACAACATTTTTAATTACATATTTTCAAACAAGTTAGAAAAAGTATTTTTTTCAATTTTATCATTTCTATTACGCGTAAATATAAGAGTTAAGACCAATTTCTAATGAAATTTTTAGGGGCTTTGCAAAAAATGGTAAGCTAAATTACAGGGGCGGTTCAAAAACACATCGCGTTAGTTTGAAAACGTTTCCAACCGTCCCCCATCTTCGTCACAGATCATCACACAAAGCTAGAACCCCTCAGGGTTACGCCAATTTTTTTTCATTATTTTGACAAAAACCGAAAATAAAACAAAACGTACAAATACAAGTATAATGCATTGTTAACTAAATATTTGAATTCTTAACGAAAGAGTTAAGTTTCAGAACTAGAAAGTAGGCTGACTTTTAAACCAGAAAAGATGAATTTTCAATCAAGAAGGATGAGTTGAATTTTCAATAAAATAGTTAAATTTTTAACCAAATCGTTGAGTTTTCAAAAAAAAAAAAAATAATTATGACTAAAAACAAAACCAATTGGTCGAATTCTTATACAAAGAAATTAAACTTGAAACAAAAACAGTTTCATTTTGAATGAAATTGAAACAGTTGAATTTTCAAGTTAAGAAGACGAGTTTTTAAGAAGACTGTTTAATTTTCAATCTAAAAGGATGAATTTTCTGCAAAAAACATTATTTTGTACCAGAATAGTTAATTTTATAATAAAAAGGGTAATTCTCAACAAAAATATAATAGCTAAAACTTAACAACAAATTTTTTTTTAACTAAAAAACAGTCAAATTTAACCAAAAAAAGGTGAATTCAAAACGAAAAATTAGAATTTCTGTGCAGAAATATGAATTTTTATCTAAAAAGTTGATATTTAAACAAATGGTTAAATATTCTATTTTGATGTCAAACTATATTTGTAAATGATTAGATTGAGAATTATCATCATTCATCTGTCCAATTTTATTACACCGTATGGCGTTATTATTTGTTAAAGTACCATTAAAGAGGAAAAAATTGAGAATAAAAATTAAATATGTTAAATTTGACACTGAAAATTATAAAATAAATTGTGAAGCTATACATCTATAGTCTATAGTCTATACGATCCGAAACATAGCATGTTTATTTCCGATCAATTTTTATTCAGGGTTCAAATTATATTTCACTTTGGAACAAGGCCACTGTTAGAAGAACATGAGATAATAAAATAAGAATAATTACATAAAATAAAACTTGATGAGAAATTGATTAGTTTATATTTACATAGATTATTATTATTATTAATTTCCAGCCCTATTCTTTATGACAAAATAACTCTAGTTCTATCATCCGTTCTCATTGAGAAGTTGAGGTCAATTCAAGTCAATTTAAGGTAAAAGACGGCAAACTCATTTGAATGTATGATCAAAAGAAAGCCAACTCATTTTAATGTACGGACAATTTATTCGAATTTAATTGAAGTAAAGATCAATTGAACTGAATTTCAGAAAAGTGCTCGTCGATTAAAACGAAATAGGTAGGTCAATTGAACTGAATTCAAGGCCAATTTAAGGAAAGTTTAGGCCAATCCAAGTGATTTCATGACCAATTTAACTGATCGAAAGAGAATATAGGTAAATCAAAATGAATTTAGATAAACTGAATTTATAGAAAGTGCAAGAATATTCAAACGATTCCATGGTTAACAACAATGGACATAACAGACTATAAATCAAGTTAAGCTCAATCGAATTAAAGGTCAATTTAACTGCATCCGTATAAGGTGCTTTTAAATGAATTAAAGTAAATTGAAGGCCAATTGAATTAAGGGTCAATTTTAGTACATCTTTATACCGTTCAGCCCCTTAAGGGGGAACAGCACTCTAAGATTTTGAAAAAATCGATTTTTTTGTTTTGGCCTGAACAAAACTTGAAGATCATACAAAAATATACAATTGCGCCTATATATGATGCAGGTTTCGCAGATTAGAAATAAAAAAATTTTCAAGCATTTAATTACTCGTAAAACTTTAAACGCGCTTTTCTCGAAAAAACTGTTTTCAAACTAGGAGAACGTATTACTTGAACACCGTTTCTTGGATCGATTTAAAATGTTGTCAGTAGCATCGCAATTATATTCTCTATGGAAGTACGTTGCCGTTTTTGATTTAATGTAAAATTTTTTTTAAAAACAATTTACTGCTTGTTTTTTTAACAAAAAATCGACTCATATCTTCAAAAGTGCACTAATAATACAAAATTTGATTTTTAAAAACACTATGTTGTTCTATAGCCAATAGTATATAAATTATAACATTTGTTGGTTTTTCGTTCCAGGTCTTATACTTAACGAGAAAACCGTTATCCCGTGAAAGCTTTAACAAAAGAGAATTCACAATCACTAAATTAGAGTTGCTGATGCTTTGACCTTTAATTTTAAAAAGTCTGTGCATGAATGTAAGGGAATACAAAGACCGCGTGCACCGTGCTATGTAAATATGTTCAACTAGTCGTATTTCAGCCAATTTTTGGAATTTTTTTATGAAATTTACCAACAATATTTTTACTGGTTTTTTAAAAGCATATTAATATTGCCTAGATTGCCGGAAAAAATAAGTCGAAAATTAATTTTTCTCCAATGGTTAGGGATAAAACTGAACTAATTTCTGTGACCAATGGCAGAAGACGAATCATAGAGATGCAGAAATAGTGGTTTGACCAATATTATCTCTGTGAATAATCACAGGGGCACCATCCCGTCCCACGAGATGCTGAAAGGGGGTCAGGGTTGGACAAACATTATTTCTGTGACCTGTCACAGGGGTTCCTTCCTGTCCAAACGAAATGTAGGAAAGTGGCAGGGGACTGGCCAACATTATTTCTGTCACCCGTCACAGGGGCATCATCCCGCTCCTATATGAGATGTTGTAAATGAGTAAGAGTTTGACCAACATCATTTCTGTCAACAGGCATAGGAGTTCATTTCCACCCCCAAAAAATGTTGGAAAAGGGGTAGGAGTTTGAACAACATTATTTCTGTGATCAGTCACAGAGGCACAATCTCGCCCTTACGAGATGTTAAAAAGGGGTAAGGGTTTAACCAGCATTATTTATGTGAACAGTCACAGGGGACCCTTCTCGCCTCCACGAGATATTGTAAAAGAGTAGGGGTATGACCAAGATTATTTCTGTGAACAGTCACTGGAGCACCATTCCGCCCCACGAGATGTCGGAAAGTTGTAGGGGTTTGACTAACATTATTTCTGTGACTAATCATAGGGGTGTCTTTCCGCCCCATGCGTTCTTTGAGTACCGTAAATTCCATGAATTCCGTGAATTTCATGAAAACCGTGAGTAAAACCAAAATAAAAAACATGTCATTGGAAATTTTTCAGTCAAATTTTTTTCACAAGTCAAATTTTTAAAACAATAAGTAAGGTTATAATAAAGTCTCAAAAAATAAATGAGACTTTAATCAATTAAGGACAACATTTTAAAGAAATTAAAAAGGAAACTTTATCGTAGGTTAGGAAGGAGGAACAGAAATTGACAATTTCTGTTCGCCTAAATTATATCTACAAATTTGCTAAAAACCACTTTACGTTAGGATGCGTATTTTTACTATTTTTAGTTTAAATTTTGAAACAAAGCATTGAAAATAAATAAATTAAATTGATGGTAAAACGACACAAGTCGCAATAAAATATTAAATAACAAAATTGTTTTTTATAGGATGCGTACATTTTTTAATTGTAAAAATAAGGTGATGAAAATACGTATGTTTCAATAATAATGAAAAATGAAATTATTATATTATTTAAAATATCTGAATAAGCAGTATCAGCCAATAGTACAGAAATAAATATAATATACAATTGATATAATCGTGTTGAACATAATGTCCAAAAGATAACAGTTTAGACAAAATCGAGTGCCAAGCACGAAATACGTTGTGTTCGTTAAACCCGAAGGAGCTTTACTAAAATAAAATTCACCACCATCAAATTACAGTTGTGGATACTTTGAACTTTTATTTTAAAAGCTCTGTGCACACACAGAGAATAAAACGGCTGTGGTCACCGTGGCTCACGGTGCTGATGCGCGTGGTGGGATAAAAGTTCACAGCGACCACTACTGCGATCACAGTGTTCAGCATTATTTTTACGCGCATCAGCACTGTGATGTCGTAGCGATGAGAATCATTTTTATAACAGCTGTGATCGAAACGTTTCTCATCGCTGCGACTTCACAGTGCTGATGCGCGTGAAAATAATGCTGAACACTGTGAACACAGTGGTGATCGCTGTGAAAGTCCTAACCATGATTCATACGCATGACCGCCGTGAAGCACCCGCGTGATAACTGTGAACACGTCCCTTTCACATATTTTTTAGCATTTCGAAGAAATTTTAGCTCATCAGACGCATCAGCACCGTGAGTTACGATTACAACAATCGTTTTGTTCTCTCCGTGCAAATTTGAGGGAAATATAAAGACTGAGTGTGTAGCACGAGGTGAATACATTATCGAGCGCGAAGCGTGAGATAAACATATTATCGGGCGCGAAGCGCGAGAACTAACAGCCGCACACCCCGCAGGTGCGCTCAAATGTGTGGATGATGATTCTATGGTAGATAATCATTAATTTAACATACTAATATATGTAAAATCATTAATCTCATTTAATTAACAGTTAAGACACTACACATGACAGTAAATTTAAATTCATTATTTTAGGCATATTTTTGATTTACATCAATAATTATCTATTGTACTCATTATCTACTGTAGGGTGATCTCCACTGTAGCAGGCCGAAAGAAAAAATGTTATGATGTTATGAACAAATTTATGAATAAAAGTCATTTTCTCGTTATTTGCAGTGATTAGTCAAAGGAACCCAATACGATAAATAAGTTCTACATGATACCTCAGTTGGTGTTCTAAAGGATCCCAATTGTAATTGAGCATATATTGATAAAGAACCTATTTTTCGCTTTGCCTACTTCGAAATTTTCTTTAATTAATAACATAATTTTTCCTTGAAGCACACACGTAATCGAACTCTGATGGATATAACTTAATGAAGACATTAAAATTACAAAATATTACCGCAACTTAAATAGATATAATGACTTGCTAAATATAATTTACAGTTTACGTAGCAAGGTTTTCAACATAAAGGGATATTCATATGCAAGAAACTTTGTATCTCAAGTTATCGGTCGATAACTGTAAATCGATCGCTAACTTACCAACCCTACTTTGCAAGCGTTTGGTTTGTGAATGCGCCTCCATGTCCTTTTCAAACGCGCTCTAAATGAACCCTTTTTGCTTTCTACAGTCTAGAGGTATCTGTTGGAGCTCAAGATCTAAATGGTTCCAACTTTTATTTGAGGCGCAACATTAGTGAAACCCAATTTTTTCTGTGATTGCATAAAATAGAAGAAAATTTAATTTACGATTAGGATTAATTAAGAGTATATATGTTTTTTTTTGCTTTCTCATATAAAAAGCTTTGTCGTGGTGACAAGTTCCAACGTAATTTTATTCGTTCAATTTAATGTTCTTTAAATGAAAAATATCTAATACAATGTTCTTAACAATTGCTTGGATATCTGTGTGCGCATGTCACACTTTTTTCTAAACACGATAGATAGAAATCCATTAAGGGGCCATTCACAAAATACGTGATATATTTTTCAGGATGTTCTAACTCCCCCCCCCCCACACCTCGAATGATACTTTTTTATTGGTCTTAACATGGAGAATGATACTTTAACAGACCCCCCTTCAACGCATTACGTATTTTGTAAATGATCCCTAAGCCATATCTCTTCCGGGGTAAGCGTGACTCGATCGGTGAGGAAGGAATTAATGTGGGAGAGGGGGTATAGATTCATAACATTGCTCCGATCCAGGTTGCTGATCAATCTCTCTAGCGATCACCCCAAGTGAAGAGCCTCACAAAGTTATCATATAGAGCTCCCCACACGGTTAGCATACCTCTCTCGCTTCCTTCACGTCCATGCACTATTTCTGTGACCAGTCACAGAGCAGCCCCCCCCCCCCCGAGAGGTCCAAAGGGGTAAGCGTTCGACCAACATCATTTCT
>JAAAKG020003159.1:0-13053 GCA_010014905.2 Druon quercuslanigerum | reverse complement strand
TAATTGTAAATAATAGTGCTCCATATTTACTACTTTGAAGTTCAAAGTGCGTTAAGGAATCGAAAAATAATGGGAGCATGCATTAATTTTGAGGAATGATTAATTGATAGCTTTACATTCACTATATCGCATCTAGGCGTATCGTTGAAGACCCATCATGACTTTTACTTTTTTGTATCGTATTGTGGAAAAAAATGTTCATTTTGAATTCTTCACAAGCCTATAATTGCAAAGAATAGTGCTCCATATTTACTACTTTGAAGTTCAAAGTGCGTTAAGGAATCGCAAAATATTGGGAGCGTGAATTTATTTTGAGGGATGAATAGGAGATAGCTTTACATGCATTATGTCGCATCCAGGCATATCTTCGAAGACCAATCATGTCTTTTACTTTTTTGTATCGTATTGTGGGGACAAATGTTAATTTTGAATTCTTCACAAGGCTATAATTGCAAAGAATAGTGCTCCATATTTACTACTTTGAAGTTCAAAGTGCGTTGAGGAAACGAAAAATAATGGGAGCGTGCATTAATTTTGAGGCATGATTAAGGGATAGCTTTACATTCACTATATTGCATCTAGGCGTATCGTTGAAGGCCCATAATGTGTCTTACTTTTCTGTATCGTATTGCGGATTTGTTATGATTACCCTATGTGTAGAAAATCGTGGGTTAATCCCGGCCAACTATCAACATCAACACCAAAACTAAATATCCATGGAACGAAGTTGATGCTCTGTAGCAGATGGGATCAGCAGAATGTAGTGTATTGTGAGCTACTCCAACCTAATGAAATCATCATGGGGGACCATTATCAAAACAACTATTGCGATTGAGCCGAGCATTAAAAAAAATGGCCGCCATACGTGAATGGCATGATAAAGTCTTTTTTTCTGCATGATAACGCTCCCAGACATTTTCCGATCCATCATTCATGGTCTGCCTGAGGAACGATTGACTTCCTATTAAGATGCTAAAAAATGGTTCGATTCGTAGACAGCTTCAAAAGAGGAGAAGCTGCCAGAAATATGGGAGAAAGTAGTAGCTAGCTTTTTAAATAATCATTAATTATTCGCTGTTTTCAAATATACTATCAATTTAACATAATAATCCCTTGAAATTATTGCACGCACCCAATATTTTTTTTACATAAAACGGCTTTCTTTGGCAAAAAGTAAATCAGAGATTGCCCGTATATGTGTATGATGTGCTTGTTATTTTACCATCCGGAGGGATATCGTATTTCAAATAAATCCAATAGATGGCGCTCTGATCAGGTAGGACTGTTTTTGCAATGTTATGTACAACAAAAATAATCACATTCATTAAAAACTTTATACTTTTTATGAAGATAAAAGGAAGAAAGTAGTTCTCAGTAACAATAAGAGCAGTTGTAATCACTAGTTTGAAATGTAAAGTATTTTACGGCATCATAAGCCTAAAAATCGGGTTCGTAGCCTATTAGGATATTAATTGTGATAGAGGCAAAAAAAAACAATAACCTACTTGATCGGCAATTACTCAGCTTAATCAATGGTTACTTTGAATCACTGTCTCTCATTTCTGTTTAAAAAATAATTTTATTAAGCTGAATATTTAGCTTTCAGGTTGCAAATTAACTTTTTTTAAAAAAAACACTCTGGGTTATACAAGTCAACTCTTTTCTACAACATTCGACTTTTTAAAAGTGACTTTTTCATTTTTTTAAAAATATTTCAAAAACACTGAGTGTGAAAGAAGGGAAATATTCTCGGTTATAGATATACTTATCATGATAAGTCATTTTTTCAGAAAACGTACCAAAATGATAATCAAAATGCTTACGAATACAGTCAACCTAACTAGTGAAATAAATATTTGTGTATTTGCATATACGTGTGCATATGTGAATGAATTCATTTAAGCATGCATTTATATATTTATTTATATGTGTGTGTAAATGTGTATATTAGGGAAGTACCCATAAAAAATCGATATTTCCTTTCTATAGGAAAACCATAGGACGTATGAAAAAAATATAGGTAATCGAAATTGTTTACCCTCAAAAATTTAACAAATTATTGTAAAAATGATTTTAGAAAAATTATTAAAAGAAAAATATTTACAAAATTCTTTTTTTATTAATATTTGACTGAGTAAGTAATTTTTGCTTCAAACATGAAGGATATCATTCGAAATAAATTAAAAGTTTTTGAAAAACTGCACAAGATAGGAAAAAAAATTACAAGAAATTTAGAATCTATTTCACTTAAAAGAAGATAAGAATTTGTTATAAATGATTTTTTAATCAGACTTGTAGTTTTTGTTTTATTCTTCATTACTAAAATTTTCCAAAATAAATCTAGCAATGTGCCTTTGACCTTTTTTATCATTAGGAAAGTCATGAGAGTGTTTTCGTTAAAGCCGAAGGAGAATTAACAAAAGAGAATTCACAATTACAAGTGTGCAGTTGTCGAAGGTTTGACTTTAATTTAAATCGTTTTATGTTCTTAAATCATATAAATTTCAAATATATTAAAAATATCTTAAATAGTATAATAATAATGTATTCTCGAGCCGTGGATTTCAATAAATTGAAAAATAGATTACAATTTCCAGACATATTAAAATTTATTAAATTACAACCAATTTTCTTTTATAAAATATCAGTCTCATGCCAAAATACGACGATTTTTTTACAAAAGCATTTTTTTACCACAAAATTTGCGCAGAATTAAAAAAAGAATTAAGATTTGTAAATTCAGAAGGATTAAAAATTGATACATTTCAAGATGTACCTTGTAACAGTAAACAGAAAAATGCGTGTCCTGAAAAGTATGGCAAATATTTTTAGTTTAAAATTCATTTTTTTTTTTAAATTAATAATTTAACTATTTTACTTTTGGTACGGACTGCATCTCGTTTTGTTGAAAAATGGTTGCGATTTGTTTAGGAATTCATATATTGCTTTGAAAACTAGTGTTTTTTGTGAAAAAATTAATGGTCTTGGTTTTAAATTTCATTTTTGTGTGCATTATTCAATTAGCTGCAAATTTACTGCGCTGGTTAAAAATTTTTCTGTTAAAAGTTTTTAACAATTATTTGAACTTTGAACTGAATTCTTCAAAATTCATTTTAAAAAAATTTTAATTTATTATTGGACTTGAAAATTTATGTTTTTTTTTTAATTCAACTACTTTGTAGGAAGCTAAACAAATTCCACAAATATCCTTTTTTTTGTTAAAGATTCATCATTTTGTCAAAAAATAATAACTTTTTTTGAAAATCAAAATATTTTGCAAAGAATTCTTTTTTTCATTGTGTGAAAGTTATCTTTTTGATCAGAAAATATGGCTTTTCTATTTGGGATAAAAATTGACATTTTTAATTAAATTTAATTTTAATTATAATTGGGTTAAAAAACGAAGTTCTTTATTAAAAACTTGCCATTTTGTTGAAAATTTATTCTTTTTAGTTACAAATTCCATTAAATGGTCGAATTTTTAATTTTTAAGCCCTGTTCTTCTTCACCATGTGCAAACAATGAGAATTCAATATTCTGAAAATAGAAACAAGCTAATTCACATTTACAGTTCGAAGATTTTACTTTTCTAAGTTTATTCTGCGAGTCGCAATCACGTCCTATTTAAATTATACATAACAAATATGTAGATCGTTTTAGAAAGCTTAATTGTTCTTGATTAATTTTTTCTTGTTTTGCATAGTTTAACCACAAAATTGATTTCTTTATTTTTTATTCTTTTTTGTGTGATAAAATTTATAATTTTTGAAAACAATCAAAAAGCTTTTTAGCTTAAAATATTCTTTTTCGCTTTTTTAATTTTATTTTAAAAATGATATAACTTAGAAAGATTTTCTTTTCATTGAAAAAGTCATAAGGATAAATTGTTCGAGTTTCCAAATAATATGAATAGCATAAATATGAATAGAATAAATAAACATAAATACAGAATAGAATATATTCAAATTAAAAAAAAAAATTGTCGCAACAATTTTTAACTTGCTCTCACTTTTTGCATATTTATAAAAAATATCTGCTTAACGAACTCTTTCTTCCTTTTCTGCTCTTAAAAGACTATTCCATAGCAGAATCCGATCTGATCAATCTTTCGAAAGTTATTGTGTCTACGGTATACAGACAGACAGACATATGCACATGCACGCAGATAGGAAGATTCATTAATAAAAAAATATTATTTAAAAAATTATTTTAAATAAAATATAGTTAAACCTGGATTTAATGTCAAAAATGTCACTAAATCCAGGTTTGGCGGGATGATTTACTTTTAAACTAATGTCACGTATTCTATTTTTACGACTATTTAAAAAAATTGTTATTCACACTTATATTTTCTATCTAAAGTGACTCTAAAGTAACATTTTAGAGTGACTACCATGAAATATAAATCACAAAACAGAATATTGAAGATAGATTAAATATGACACAATTCAAATCAATAAATAATTTTCATTTTATTATGTATTTCCTCAGGAAGATACATGACGAAAATATTAAACAATGTTCATAAGTTAGTTGTTTATAAGGTGTATAAAATTAATTATCCCACAGTATAATAATAATCTTTAATCAGCTGGGCTCCCGAAATGTAACCATTCGGATCTTTAAACACATTAAATTCAATGCCAGCTACAGTAACCGGTTTGCACGTATGTTGTTGATGGTCAATTTCATTTCCAGAAAGTATTTCAATGGAATACACCCTCTTTCTATGTGGGTTTACAAATACCCTAAACTGTGTGTTATAATAGTTAATATACCATTCTGATGTGGTAGGTACTTGCATTTCCTTACCTAAAAAATAAGAAAAATATTTTTTAATGTTGAAAGATTAAAAATAAATCTCAGAATTAAAGACAGAAATGCCAAAAAATTTAATTTGGTGCGTAAACTTATTCTTAATTGGAAACGCTTTAAAGCACACTCAAACTCCAAAGATACGAGAAGCGTGGGAATCAAGAACTGCAAAGATGTGAGCCTGAAAGGTGCTCCCACTCCCACGACTTTTAGATTACGGTGGCAAGGCGTCAGAACGCACATAGGCCTACGACGCGCACGCGCACTTCAAGTGCAAGGCTGCGCGCACTCGCACGCGCTGGACACATAAAGAAGGGCTGGGATAGAAGGGAAAAAACTCTGTGGAGCTCTTTTATTTTTGGTGATCGTATCTTTAGAGTTTGACTCTATACAGTAATTTGAAGATATAAACTGTATGAATTAAACCATTTTTAAATAAAAGTATGTGAATTGAAAGTATAAGTTAAAACTATTTTTGTTTGATTTCAAATGCAGAATTATTTAAAATCGAAAAATATGAAATATAAATGGTAAGAGGAATCGCTGATGGTTTTTCAGTAGAAACTGACGGATTTAGGGAAATTTACTTCGGGCAAGTTACTTCAACGAATTTCTTAAATTCCCCGAATTCTATCAGTTTCTCGAATTTTATGATTCTGTGAATTCACTGAATCACAAAATTCGCGAAACGGATGGGATTCTGAGAATTTATGATACTTACGGAATTAATGGAATTTAAGATATTCGTTAAAGTAAAGAACTTCACAGAATTCAAAGAATTAAATAAATTCAGGGATATAAACGAATTTATGGAATTGAACGAATTTTAGGAGTTTTAAGAATTTACGGAATTAAAGCAATTTTCGGAATTCAAAGCATTTTAGGAATTCATGGAATTTGTAGAATTCACGAAATCAAAGGAATTTCGCGAAATTCGTCGAATTTACGTAATACATGGATTCCAGAAAATTCAAGAAATTCATGGAATTTAAATAGTTCATGGAATCCGCGAAATTCATGAAATGCATGGAAATCTAGAAATTTATTGAATCAAACGAATTTAAAGAATTCGTGGAATTTAAGGAATTCGTCGTAGCTAAGGAATTCACAAAATTCAAGTGGAATTAGTGGAATTCATAAAATCAAATGAATTCGCCGAAATTCATGCAATTCAAGGAATTTGTTCAATATACTTTATTTAATGAATTCATAGAATTCACCAAATTTAAGGAATTCATAGAATTCACCAAATTTTAGGAACTGGCCGAAATTAATAAAATTCAAGGAATTCAAGGAACTGGCTGAAATTAATTGAATTTAAGGAATTCGTCGAATGTGACGAATTCGCGAAATTTAAGGAATTCGTCGTGGTGAAGGAATTTACAGAATTCAAGTCACAAAATCAAATGAAATCGCCGAACTTCATGCAATTCAAGGAATGTGTCGAATGTACGTAATTCATGGAATCCATAAAATTAAAAGAATTAATGGAGATCAAGGAACTGATGCACTTTAAGAAGTTCATGGAATTCACGGAATTCATAGCATTTACGCATTTTACGGAATTCTTTGAATTCACGGATTTCAAGGAATTCTTCGAATTCAATGCATACTTCGAAGTCAGAGAATTCATAGAATTCTTTGAATCAAATGTATTACATAAATTCATGGCTTTAGGCGAATTTAGGGAATTTTGCGGAGTGAACGTGTTATTTAAATAAATAACACGTGAATTCCAGATAAATCTAAAAATTTTATAACAACTTCCTCACACTACTCCTCTCCCTACCGATTGAGTCACGCCTAACCCGAAAGGGAAACGGCTTAATGGTGTAATAATAATAATAAAATAATAAAGTAATTTAAGGAATTTAAGGAATTGAATCGATTCACAGAACTGACGAAATTCGCGAAATTTCTGTAATTCATGAAATTCACAAAATTCAAGGAACTGCCCGCAATAAATGGAATTAGAGGAATTCAAGGAATTCAGGGAATTCTTTGAATTGGAGGAATTCGTGGAATTCAAGGAAGTCATTCATTTTTAGATGTTCGTAAAATTAACGGAATACATATAATTCACGGATTTCAAGGAATCCTTGGAATTCAATAAATTCTTCGAAGTCAAGGAATTCACAGAATTCTTTGCATACAATGAATTAAATAAATTCATGGCTTTAGACGAATTAAGAAAAATAAATTTATTTTAGGAATTCAAAGAATTTATGGAATTCAAGAAATTAAATCTATTCACGAAATTTACAGACTTGTCGGAATTGAAGAAATTTCTGGAATTCATAAAATTCACAACATTTAAAGAACTAGCCAAAATTCATGGATTTCAAGGAATTCGTCGAATTTAAGAAATTCGTGAAATTAAAGAAATTTCTTGTTGTAAAGGAATTCGCAGGATTCAAATGGAATTAGTAGAATTAACAAAATCAAATTATTTCGCCGAAATTCATGCAATTCTAGGAATTCGTTAAATCTACTTCATTTAAGGAATCCATAAAATTCAAAGAATTCATGAAATTCAAGAAACTCATGCATTTTAAGAAGTTCATAGAATTTACGGAATTCATAGAATTCCCGGATTTCAGGAAATTCTTCGAATTCAATAAATACTTCTAATTCAATGAATTCACAGAATTCTTTGAATCCTACGAATTAAATAAATTCATGGCTTAAGACGAATTTAGGGAATTATTTTAATTTATGTAATTTAAAAACTTTATGGAATTTAAGGAATTGAATCTATTCACGAAATTTCTGAAATTCATAAAATTCACAAAATTAAAAAAACCGGCCGAAATTAATGGAATTCAAGGAATTCGTTCGATATGCTTTATTTAAGGAATCAAAAAATTCGAAAAATTCATGGAATTCAAGGAATTCATGCATTTTAAGAAGTTAATGGAATTTACGGAATTTATAGAATTAACGGATTTTAAAGAACTGGCTGAAATTAAAGAAATTCAAGGAATTCGAGGAATTCGTCGTGGTGAAGAAATTCACAGAATTCAAGTGGAATTAGTGGAATTCACAAAATCAAATGAATTCGCCGAAATTCATGCAATTCAAGGAATTCGTAGAGTATACACAATTCATGGAACCCATAAAATTCAAAGAATTCATGGAATGCAAGGAACTCATGCATTTTAATAACTTCATAGAATTTACGAAATACATAGAATTCACGGATCTCAAGGAATCCTTGGAATTCAATAGGTTCTTCGAAGTCAAGGAATTCACAAAATTCTTGGCATACAATTAATTAAATAAATTCATGGATTGAGGCGAATTAAGGGAAATAAAGTAGTCTTAGGAATTCAAAGAATTTGAGGAATTGAAAGAATTAAAGGAATTTTATCAATTCACGAAATTCACAGTATTGACGGAATTCAAGAAATTTCTGGAATTCATAAAATTCAAAAAATTCAAGGAACTGGCCGAAATTATGGGAATTCAAGGACTTTAAGGAATTTGTGTTAATATAAGGAATTCCTCGTAGTTAAGGAATTCTCAGAATTCAAGTGGAATTAGTGGAATTCACTAAATCAAATTATTTGGCCGAAATTTATGCAATTCAAGAAATTCGTCGAATATACATCATTTATGGAATCCATAAAATTCGAAGAATTCATATAATTCAAGGAATCTATGTACTTTCAGAAGTTCATGGAATTTACGGAATTGATAGAATTTATGGGTTTAGAAGAATTTAGGGAGTTAAAGTAATTTAAGGAATTTAAGGAATAAAATCAATTCGCGAAATTCACAGAATTGACGGAATTCACGAAATTTCTGGAATTCATAAAATTCACAAAATTTAAGGAACTAGCCGAAATTAATAGAATGTTCCACATATAATTAATGTATGCATATCATAATCAAGTAAATTATCTTTTTAAAAAATCCTAGGACTGGTTTTTAATCATTTTCCCAATTTATTGTTACAATTGATAACAGATGTTACATCTAAAGTTTTAATTCATTTTGTGATTCAATTTTATCCCCATGTTAATACGAAACATTTGTAGCTGAACAAAAATTTGTTTAGTGAGAACAAAATATGTAAATTTTAAAAATCAAATTTGATTACAAATTTTAAAAGAGGAAAATTTTATTTGTAAATAATTGTTATTATCTAATATTTTGCTGTCTCGCTATAATTTGGAACTTTTTCGCTTTTTAAGACGAATGGAAAGAAGAAAATTTTCGACAAAGACGTGGAATATATTTATTTGCTACAATACTTACTAATTCATTATCTGAAATCACTAATCATAAACTTAACAAAATTCATATTCTATATTGATTTACCTGCCTGAATGGGTGGTTGGATTCCAAGAAGTTCTCCATTCTGTTTCACAAATGCTATCAATTTTATGTCTTCTAGATTAACAATACGGATTAAAAAAGTGTTTTGTGTTAAAAATTCGCCTTCAGGAATATAACAGTTTGAACAGTAAACTTTCTTCACTGTTTTATGTCTTCCAACTATCCACACTTGAATTGGGACCATTCCATAAAAGACAGTTACAGGACATTTCGATTGATGTCGTTTCGCAATTGTTTTCCCTCCTATCGATTGCTCTCGATCTATTCCGTTTTTCTTAGAAGTTCGTATCGGACCTCCTGCTCCATCGATTGAGTTTAATTCTGTGAAAACCAATCCAAGATTTTTAATTTTAAAGAGAATAAATATTAATTAGGAATTCTTTACGATTGTACGTTTTGAAAAGATAGCATTGCAGAGTCCAAATTCTGCCCTGCGTACTATCTTCGGCCACTCTCTCTCATCTTTTTGGTTAAAGTTTTAAATTTTTTGTTCAAAATTTGTCTTCTTTTGTTAAGTTCAACTAATTTATAATAATTGTACTTTATGCTTAAAAATAAATTTTATGAACTGGAAATTCGGCTGTTCCATTTTCGACTTAAAAAAAATATGAATTCAGTTTGTTGTATCTCATAAATTCCGAGGAAGTCGATAAGAATGTAGAAAGAGCTGGTCTGTAGGAGAAGCCCCTCTTTAAAAAAATATTTTTTGAACAACACAGAAACTTTGCACGAAATCGGAGGGCATAATATCTACATTTTTTAGGAAAAGCTATCCTATTTTTGTATTTTTGCAATAATCATGATTTCTGCAAGAAAAATTCGTTAAGATAAATGAGAAAAATTATTATCAGCTCAAAATTTAAATGAAGGTCACATGAGCATATTTCGAAAGATTATCGAATTTGATTTTACGATTGCCACGGCTTTTTTGTAATCAGGGCCCAGTTTTCAAAATATTAAAGTTTGAATTTGATGGCTACCTTCACTGATTCACTAGTATCAGTCACGCGGCACTAGCCTGGTGGTAGCGTGACTATTTGCGACTCTGGTGTTGTCGGGTTCGAATATTTTGGCTAGAAGTTTGCTTTATGTCAATAAAAAACTTCGAATTGTTATTATTAATTATTTGAATTAATTATTATCGATAAATTAGTAATTAAAGAGTCATCATAATTATTTATTAATTAATATTATTATGAAAATATACAAGTGCATCTTTACACTCCGCGTTCAGAGAGTCAGACGAGCTCTTGAGTCACACAGACACGGAACATAAAAGCGTGTAGAAATATCCTCACTATGCAGCTTAATAACAAATCCAATTTTGCAGACAAAAACTATTTTTTTTAATATAGAAGATCGATCTTAAGACTATCATTGTCATCAGAAATCTGAAAATCGATTTTTTAACCTTACGGTCACTTTCCTCGCGGAACGTCACAATGATGAATGAACTAAATTTTTTCTTTTTCTTTCATTTTTTTATGAGTGCTTTTAGTAACACAAGTACAAAAAAGTTCTGCCTGAAAGATTCGAAACCTATAGCAACGGAGTCGCATACAGACACGCTACCACCAGGCCAGCGCCGCTGGGTGAGAAACGTGCTCTCAAGTCTCTTCCTGTAGTTTTTGATAATATTAAAGTTACAAGAGTGGTCGACAAATAGATCTCTAAGGAAATTCTTCTTCATATTATTCAATTAGCTTAGTCCAGAATTGATTTTCAAAAGATTTCACTTTGACGCCGTTTCCCGCAATAAATTATCAAATGCTAACACTGTGACTTCAGATTTTCAATCCCTCTTTATTTGGATTATTTCTTCCTAAGCTTTCACTTTAACGTGGCTAACCGCAAAGAATGGTTAAATTCTTATTATAATTAGGAAAAATAAGTTCTTAGAATTCTTGTCTTTCCTCTCATTTTGTCTAAAGTGTTAGTGTTGTGCAAAGAAATATATTTTTGACAAGCGTGTCTTCCGATATCAACCATCTTTTTGTACATTTTGACGTACACGTAACTTTAATTTAATTTTGTTTAATTAAAATTAAAATTATATATACATATTTTACAGTGCTGGATAAATTCGGGGCTTCGACTTTGACCAATTTCAGAGCTACCTTATAGAGAACTAAAAAAAAGTGCAAAAACTGTTATTTTGGCACTTTATTTTATAAAACGAAAGTGCAATTAGAAAGATAATAAAAAATCTGCTAACATCATTCTCTTTCGAATGCAGTTAAGATTATTAAAAAAAAGATTTAGGTCGATCAAAAATGGTCGGCTCTAGATTGTTTTGGAACAAATTTTGAATTTTGTTCGCACTGTGTGTGATATAACATATAATTTGTATATACCTTATACTATTTTTTTACCAAATAAATAAAAATCATGCTCACAGTGTAAGCAATGATTCAAGCAATACAGATTTTTTTATTAATTCTATTTATTTGTTTTTAACACTCTTTGTCAAAGCTGATTCTACAATTCGTTAACACTTTTTCAGATTGCACAAGTCTGAACCCGGATAATTTCAATCTTTGAATGCATGAAATCAAAAAAATTAAAAAAGCTTAAAAACGAAAAACCTTAACATTTTTCAAAATGAAAATCAAAGCGTTCTTGAGTCTAACATATGTTATCGTTCGAATAATTGCGTTTTCTGAAATTATACTGAATATCAAAAAAAAAATATGTTCGACCTAAATTTTATGTTTCTTACAAACGTTGATATTAATATTATATTGAGTAAACTTACCAGCAAAATACATACAAACTGTGATGATAAGACGCAGAGTGCCGATACGCATCTTCATGTTTTTAAAAAGATTCTGTAAAGAATGAGTGTGAAAGACTACGCTTATTCACGGCTATAGCCATACTGATCATGTGTATTTATTTTTCGGAAAAAGCTTACCTAATTTTGAAAATTTAAAATTAGTCTAGTTTATGCGGAAGAAAAATTACACTATCTTCTAAGGTTAAACAAATTTCTAAACCACAGTTTAAATTCTAAATAAAATAATAAATAAAATAAAATAAAATTCTAAATAAAGAGTTTTAAGAAACCTTGTACACTGCCTTTCTATTAACGGAATAGCTAGTTTCGTCTCAGATTTAAATTATTATCTATACAACCAGCCTAGCTAGTGAAATAAAAATAGAAGCTGAAGATTCATAATATCAGTTCAAAACTCATATCTTTCGTTGAAAATAAAAATTCAAAAATTTATCTTTGTTTGAGAGTTGTATTTTTTATTTGCAAATGTGACTATTCTCTTTCTCTTTTTTTTCTTCGAGCGCGTAAATCTATAAATAGGAATTAAGGAAATAAATTTCCACTCCTCAAGTACTAAAAATTCTGTGAAATTATATCGCTTAGGTAATTGTTTGCTAAAGAGAAGTAGAACGCGAGGTTAACCGCTCGGCATCACCGTGAAGAATATAATGTGGTAATATGTGGTGCTTCCCGCTGAACGCCGGGCTTAGGCGGATCGGACACTCTCGTGTCCGCTCGGATTTGGTCGCTAAGCAACCGAGAGTGGCCGTGCCCCCACCCATGCTCCCAACTACTCTGAAGACGATCTTTTGTGTACATTTACCCCCTACTCTTCAGCTCAGGCTAAAGTCCCTCTAGAGGGACTAACTGTCAGACGCGTTCCGTCATACAACTTCAGCGCGCATTTTGTATCGGGTTAGATAGATGGAGTAGTAAGGAGTTACCAATAAGGATAGGTTAGTTAAGTGAGGTAGATGGTTATGAGAGCATAGGTGGCTTCTTGCGCACTGAGAAATGGCGTAGAATTTTTAGGCGCGAAAGTTCAAATGGTATGTTGAGAACTAAGTTGTGAACGGCGTAAGTAGGAGTTTGAAAGATTACACCAAAGGGTATATTAGATC
>JAAAKG020003148.1:0-21652 GCA_010014905.2 Druon quercuslanigerum | reverse complement strand
CGCGAAGCGCGAGATCCAACAGGTGCGCGCCCTAGGCGCGCTCAAACTTGCGAGCGAAGCGCGCGATGAGAATGTGCATGAGAATGTGTATCATAATAACTTCTGTACGTGCTGACTTTTTATCCTGATGAGGAGAACGTATCGTTTTCGAAACGTCCATTGATAAGGAATGAAGGATCGATTTAACACCATGTTCCATTGGTCTAAAGTAGGTCGTTTTTTACCATCTTACTTAATGATTTAATACATTTATTATCATAATACTCAGGCAAATAACCATCGCCTTTTAAAATCTTTTTATTCTTTCTATTTAAATGATGAAACAATCCTTCATCTATAGAATAATCGAAAGAAAATAGACTGGATGCACTCATGGAATGAAACTGTCTAAAAAGTGTAAAAGACTTTTTGTTAAAAATTTCAATTCTAAATAAATTTGTACTATTGACATTTGACCATCTTTCGTAGCAGTTTACGAAAAAATTCTGATTTCCGAAAAAATTCTGTTTGCTGCAAAATGATGTCAGCAATGTCTTATAAAAAAAGAAAAATTGTAAAATGTATTAATAAAAATAGATAAAATTTTGATATTTTCAAAAATTGTTATATTTTCTTTGGATTATTCGATAAATCAAAGATTCCTTAATTATTTATAAAAATGTATATCCAAATAGGTGTAATCAGTAGAAAAATAAGCTGTATTTTACGCGCCAAAGAAACCTGTTGAGTGAAAAATGAAAACAGCTAACAACAATTTTAAAAAAGGCATGGAATTTTATTGTTCAGTAAAAAGTAAAGAACTGAAAAAAGTTATAGAAAAGTGTGGGAATTCCTATAACTTTCAATAACTGTCTAGTAAAATACATTTTTAATTTTTCAATTTTAAATTAAAAATATTTTATTCAGTTTATACAATATTCTGGTCAGGGAAAACTATTAAATTTGTTTTGTCTGTTGAAAATGAAACTATTCTGTAGATAATTAACTTGTTAAAAATGCAAATTATGGTGTTGAAAAGTAAAGTAAACTCGGTTTTTCAACAGTTTTTTTTGAAAATTTATTTTTTTTCAGTAATAAGTTTATACATTTTAGTAGAAACTGCATCTTTCTCATATGGAAATGCAACTGTTTGGTTAAAAATTTAAAACTTTCGTTAAGAAATCTTCCTTTTTATTTAAAAATTAAACTGTTTTGTCGAAAATTCAAGTATCTGTGCAGAAAATTTTTAAATTGACGTGTTTAAAATTCATGTTTTGGTATTGAAAATTCAACGGAAATCTTTTTTAGGTAAAATTGATTTAAAAATTCATCTGTTTTAGAAAAAATTTCATCTTTCTTTGATAAACATGAAACTTCTTGGTTAAAAATTCAACCATTTCATAAAAAAATTATTTCTTGTTTAAAATTCATATTTTTGTGCTTAAAAGTCAAATTAATTATTAAAAATAGAACGGCTAGATTAAAAATGAAAGAATTTGTATAAAAGGTCCTTCTCAGGTTGAAAATTTAACTATTTTTTAGAATTTAATTGTTTAAAATTCATATTGGAGCGTTGAAAGTCAACTGAAATCTTATTTAGGTAAAAATTCAATTTTTTGAAAATTTGCCTTTTTTCAAAGGTAATTTCTTTTAGTAGAAATTTCATCTTTCTAGGATAAAATGCAACTCTTTATTTAAAAATTCATCAATTATGTTCAAAAGTTATGACTTTTTCTTTGAAAATTCGCATTTTCGGATTAAAAATTTATGTATATTTATAGTAAATTAATTTCTGGTTTACAGCACATATTTCAATATTGCAAAATAAAAATGAAACCTTTTTTGCATGAAAATTTAAAAACATTTTTTAAAAATTTGTCTTTTTCTCTGTTCGAGGATTCAACTTTTTTCATTGAACCACTTTGTTAAGAATTAATTTTTGGTCGAAGATTCATATTTTTAGTTTAAAATTCATCTCTTTGGTTGAAAATTTAATTATTTTGCTGAAATTTTTTTTTTATCTCTGAAAATTCAATTTTTATAAAAAAAATTTGTCTTTGAGCTTGAAGATTTAATAGTTCAGTTAATATTTTTATCGTTCATTACTGAAAAATCTAGATTTGTTGAAAATCCTTTTTTTTGTTTACAAAATTATTTAAACAAATGACTTTAAATTTTTTTGCTTGAAATGTTAACTTAAAAATTTTTTGTTGAGAATTCATCTTTTTAGGTTGAAAATGTAATTATTGTTCGAAAATGTATTAATTTGGTTGAAGATTTAAGTATTTTCTTAAAAGGTCATCTTTTATGATAAAAAAGTAATTTTTTGCTTAAAATTAATAAGTAAATATCCAAAATTTTATTTTGTATCAAAAAAATTTTTTATTCTGTTTGTAAAAGATCGGTGTTTGAACTTTAATGTTTAGGAAAAATTAAAAATTGATCGAAGGAAACTCTAAGAATTTTGAAAATGAAATGTTCACCTTTTGAAGCCTAATTTAAACAGAAAAAATTTTCATTTGTCTCAAATCCCATATCTTATTGTTTTTTAGAAACCATAAATTACGTACAAGAAGAGCGGGGGGGGGGGCAGAAATATTTTGTTACGGTTCGTCACTGGGGATGAGAGGGAGGGTCTTGGAAAGGGCCTATAATCCGTTACGTAATTGATAAAAAAATGCCCATGATAAAAAAAATGCAAAAATGCAATTTATAAACTCAAATTAAAAAAATTGAAAATAAACAATAATTGATTGTTTAAATAATTACGTAATGTTTTATCTAATTATTAATAATTTTAATTATAATTATTTTGCAAGGAGTAACATAGGATACCAACTTGAGAAGAAACCAGAAATCTCTGGCCCAAATTTTTAAAAAAATTTCAAAATAAACAATAATTGATTGTTAAAATAATTACATAATGTTTTAAAAAACTTAAGTACTCCAAACTATGACCAACTATTAGATTTCATTCAAAAAATACGATTATTTTTATATTTTATGGAAATAAATAATTTTTTAAATAAGTTACATTTATTTAAACAATTACAAATAATTTATGAAGTCAATCTTTTATCGAGATTCGCGGCGATTAATCCCTGCGAATCAAAAAGAAACGCAAACATAATTTGTATAAGACAAAATTATTTTATTAATTATTATTTAATTATTTGTATAAGACAAAATTTGCATAAGACAAAAAATTTATTTTTCAGAAAAATTATACGAGAGATGAAGAAAACATTACAATGCATAATTGTTGACTTTGAAAAAATGAAAAAATGTGCTGAATACCATTTCATATATAATACGCGTATTTTATGTTTTAACTATAAAAATTTGTAATAAATATAAAACAATTCGATTTTGCTTTCAAACCGTAGAAGACAAGAAAAAAAATTCAATGTCTTTCAATAATGTAGTTGTAAGAATTTGCTGTAAACATTTAGTTTCCAATGAAAAATAATTTTTTAGCAAATTAATTACATTTTATATTTTTTGTGAATATTTTCCCAACACACATTACATTTTCGATAAATTAGGTATATTTTTAATGCTTTAATACATATTTTGGAACTATCAATACTTGTAGAATTTTAAAGAAAAATCAATTTTAATGTTACAAAGTGTATTTTATTTAAATTTGTAAAAATCATGTCGCTATTTTGAATTTTTGAAAATTTTTATTTTCAAAAATAACGAAATATGTGTTTTTACAGTGATGCATCTTTTTAATCGACATATGAAAACTTAAGGAACCCCCATTTTTTAAATTAAAAAAAAATTGTGTATGTTTATTTTTTTAACATAGTCTATTGATCATAATTGTACAGAGCCAAAGGATTTCAATAAAAAATAAAAAAATTAACTGCATTAAAAATTTTATTTTACTTTTCCCAATGTCAATTGCATGAGAAACTTTGAGTGCTTTGGGCCACATGTTAATATGAACCGATTTCCTCAAAATTGGCGGAGATAATTTTTTTGGCCATTTAAACAAAATATGGGGGTTAGACCGAGAAGAATTCAAAATCGAAAAATAAAGATAACCCTTATCCCCAATCATACAAAGTGATTCTTCTTTCAGTCACCAGTTCCTCCAGATGAATCATTCTGAATGAAATTTTCATTTCAAGAAAATTCGCTGACGCATTAATATTCATTTCGAGTGAGTTCGCTATTCATCTGGTATAATTATGATTGATTTCGCAACATTTTGAAACATTTTTTATTTGAAATAAATCCACAGAACCATTGCAAATTTTGCCATTCTGAATCCGAGCTCATAGAGATAGAGTCTGCTTTACTAAAGTACTCGAGTCTCTGTAAGAACATTATCCTGGTCGAAGAGTCAAAGTCAAATGGAATAAAAAATAGGAACAAAAGTCTCTTTCCTTTAAAGCCTATTCCCCGCAATTTTAGTTTCAAAAGAATTGAAAATCAAAAAAAATTTCACATCAATGAATGGTACTTGGTTCGCCAAAACCTAAACAGTAAATTCAGCAGCATTCCGAATTGAAGTGTCAGATAAAAGATTTAAGACAAAAGAGGAAAAGCGGCATTGGGTGTTATCTTTCATTTCGCTTGAAACCAAAACGGGTGTCAGCATAATCTTTATATATGGATTTGAATCTGCCTAAATGAAGCCATCGTTAAAAGTGAAAAAAAAATTTGACGTCAACGAATCACGTTTTGCAAATCGTAAATAGTAAGTGCAGCGGCATTCCGGCCAGAAGTGCGGAGAAAAGAGTTAAGAGTTAAGAGAAAAGAGAAAAGATAAAAGAGGAAAAGAGGGGTTTGGTGTGATAGCATGCCGCGGGGTGGCGCTCACCTGCCTAGTCGAGGTCCTGTAGTCTTTCGGCTCTCACGGCCTACGTCGTCTCACGTCTGGGATCGCAGGACCGATCGTCCGATTCCCCTTCTTTCCCTTTACATTACTTGGTGCCTCGTAATCTGAGCCTTGCCAGTTGTTCTCATTAAAGTCAGGTTTCCGACCTTTTATTCTCCTATGCATTTCACTCTCCTCGAATCTATTTTCCGCAAGAGCTACCACCAATCCATCTCCACTTTTCATGCACTTTTCCATTTCTCATCCAAATGATTGCGATTTCGATAATCACGTTCTGGACCCTTGGACATTTACTTCCGTCGGTCAGTCGGTCAAATGCTTGCCAACAATTCAATGTTTCAAATACAAGCCTTTTTTTAATTGACTAATTGGTTTCGAGACTGACACCTTTTTCTGAAATCTGAGCCGCAGAGAGAAAATTCAAATCAGTGAGTGCGTTGGAGATGAACTAGTATAGGTGATGCAGTGTTGGTGGGGATTCCCTCCTTTGGAAAGATTTCTCGTTAAAAGGGAAGGGGTAAAGCCTCTTAGTGGTACATTGTCGCGTCGTGTTTTTACTCTTTGACTCTTTGGAAAACGACTTCATTGATTCCAGTCAACGTGCCTTACTGAATTCACGCAATAATTGAGGGTAGAGGGGGGAAATAATAAGACACGAGAAGGAGAAACAGAAGAGAGGAAGAGAGTAGGAGTGGGGACCATTTCAATCCGTAGACCCTTTTCCGCGACACTAATGCGAACAGTAGACTCGAAGGGGAAATGAGAGGCCTAAATAATTAGAAGCTGTTCGTCAAATCTCAGTAAACTATGAAGGAAGCCGAATTGTTTGGCGAGACACATGATAATGAAGAAAATGCATTTTTTCAGATCGCCTTTCCAAATTTGTGGAGATTTCGTACCAAGAAATCTGTAGAAGTAGTCCAGGAACTAAATTAAAAACTTTCGCAAATCTGCAATATTGAAAAGAGATTATCAGAAGAAAGAATCTTTAAGTGAGACTGAAAAAAGAATGGAGAACCTTTTTAGACTGTAAAATTCGATAGGTCAAAGTTTTCAAGATTACTCCTCAAGTATCTCGTCAGTGAAAATATTGATTGTGTAAAAAAAAAAGTTTTAAAAATAAGGGAAGACTGAGAATATTAAACATTTTCGGATCCTTGTATAGGAAGGTAGGGGATGGAAATGCGCTTCGTCTTAGTGTCGATCTGCCTTCTCTTCGTCACCCCCATAACTGTCGCTTTTTGGTGAGTATAATATTTTCTCACTTTTGCCTACATGATATGTTGTTTGTATTAAAAAAATGTTTTCACGTGAGTAATACAACGAAACGTTCAAAATGACAAGCACTACAAATTCTCGAAGACTCGAAGACTCTCGAAGACTTTTTTTTTTTTTTT
This sequence comes from Druon quercuslanigerum, assembly GCA_010014905.2. Taxonomy (NCBI): domain Eukaryota; kingdom Metazoa; phylum Arthropoda; class Insecta; order Hymenoptera; family Cynipidae; genus Druon; species Druon quercuslanigerum. Next base: position 15,424 of record JAAAKG020003148.1, on the reverse strand, counting down.
TTTTTTTTTAATGTATTCTTTTTCCTTTTTTAATTCTTACTTATGGACAACTCTAAGAACAAACTTAGAAATGGAGAAACATTTATTAATACATACTCGACATGATTATCATAATAACTTCTGTACGTGCTGACTTTGTATCCTGATGAGGAAAACCTATCGTTTTCGAAACGTCGATTGATAAGGAATAAAGGATCGATTTAACACTATATTCCATTGGTCTGAAGTACGTCGTTTTTTACCATCTTACTTAATGATTTAATACATTTATTAAAAAAATTAAAATAATAATAAGATGGATATCGAAGAAGTGGTTGCTAGTATCTTATTAAGCTGTTAATCACTTCATACTGACCAACCATGTAACCTCATTTAGAATGCAAATCATAACACGATGATGCAAAATTATTTTACTTATTTAACCCAGGAAATTCTTTAATATCTGGAATTTTTAATTTTTTAAATTATCGAAAGAAACATAAATTTAATTTGTATCCTTTATGTCAATAACAAGAAGACTCTTTTGGAAATTCACTAAGCTCTGGTAAGTCGCTTTGGAACTTGAGATATTCAACAGTTTTAAAATGAATTAACACGTGCGAATTTGAGAGTAGTGAACTCATGCAGGACAAAAGAGTTAACTGAGGTCTTAAGAAGTGCAAATATTTTTTATGACTTTAAGGAGATTTCTGGTTTTCTGCATTGTACCTTATTCGAGCGCACGTTTACCAGTTTTTATTATTATTTTTTTTTATTCAAACGTTTAGTATGTTTGATTCTTTTTTTTATTTATTTATTAACATTTTTCTATATTTTTCCCAAGGATTGAACTCATGAGTTTTTTGGTTAAATAATCATAATTAATTCCATGTAGAGTGAAGACACCTTGGAACTAAGTGGATCTCCTTCAATACGATCAGCCGTCGGGAAAGCTGTATTCTAAAGTTTACTACTCTTAGTAAATAATTACGTATCTAGCTTTACTTTTTCAGTTTGTAGTTAGTTATTTGTCCTTAATTCAAGAAAATGCAAGAAAATTCATTTTCTAGAATTACTTAAAACCTTAAAAATAATTACAGGATCACCGGAAAATTAGGGTAAGAAGATAGAGGGAGGAATGAGGGTTAAAGATTTTACGGAAAGAAAATAAAAAATACTGTGATATTGCATCTTGGAAAAAAGTCTAGCGCCAATTTAATCTGTTTATGTAAAGGTTTGTAATTATTAAAAAAATAAATCAAGTATTTTTTATTCTTTAACCAAAAAGTTCCATTTTCTACCAAAAAGAGGAATTTTTAACAAAGGTAATTATACATACTGCAAACTACTTCAATTTTCAAGTAAAAAGGATAATTTTTAGTCAAAAATCTTGCACAAAATAATTAAATTTTTTACTAACAAGTAAAATTTTAAACGAGAAGAGTAATATTCGACAAAGAAAGACGGATTTTAAATAAAATACATGATATTTCCACCAGTTAGGTGTATTTTAAAATACAAATACCAATTTTCAAACCTAAATGTAATACGAAAAAGAAAACCAACAAAAATATTATTTTTAACCGCAAAGTTGCATTTTTAACCACAAATTTTAAATGTCTATCAAAAAGATAAATTTAAAAAAATGGAATAGTTAAATTTTTAGACAACGAAATTACTTTATAATTATAAATACGAATTTTTAAGTAAAGAAGTAAGTTTTGAACAAAAAGAAAAACTTTTAACAAAATGCATGAATTTTCTACCATATAGTTGAATTTCAAACTAAACTAAAAAAAATAGTTTTATTTTTAAGAAAATAATTAAACTTTTAACCACAAGGATCAATTACAAATAGAATTTCAAATAGTGTAAGTTTCTTTTATATAAAATTAATTTTTAATAAAATAAATTTATTATAAACCAAATAGTCAAATTTTTAACTAAAAAAGATTATTTTTAAACCAAATTATAGAATTGAATAAATGCATGATATTTTTCCCAATTAGATGAATAAAATTAGGTCAATGAAAAAACAAATTTTTAACCAAAAAGATTAATTTTCTGCAAAAAAGATTAATCTTTAACAACATACATGAAATTTTGTTATAAAATAGTTGAAGTTTCAACTAAAAAATATGAAGTTTTTATAGAGGATTAAAAAATTTCCAACTGAAAAAAATTATTATAAAATTTTTGAATTTACACTTTAAAAAAAATTCATTTTTGTCACAAAAAAAAAATAATTTTTAAGCAAAAAAATGATTTTTCAACCTATAAGAGGAATTTTTCACCAGAAAAGACGAATTCGAAAAAAACACATGCTTTTTAAAAGAAGTTATTGAATTTTAAACTACAAAGATTGATTTTAAAACAAAAATGGAATAGATACATTTGCAATAAAAAAAAATTTTTCACCAATAAGTTGAATTTTAAACCCATAATAATTTTCTAGGAACAGAGATGAATTTTGTACAAAATAGTTGAATTTTGGAATAAAAAGGCGATTTTTTCAACAAGTAGTTTCATTTTCAACAAAATAGTTAAATTTTTATTAAATAACTTGAAGTTTGAACCAAGAACATTACGCTTCTGTTAAAGAAAAAATTGTTGAACAAAAGAAATTAATTTTAAATTAATTTGCTAAATCTTCAACGAAAAAAAACAGAAATTTACAACTAGACGCAGATTTAAACAAAAAAGCAATCTTGAACTGTAACAAAAAGTAGTCCTTTATAGCGTCCCTTAGTAGCTCATTAATGCTACAATTTCACATTTTCCAAGAAAAATAGTTAAAACTCTTTTAACAAGAAACTTAATTTTTTACTAACAAATACCATCAAGAAAAGATAAATTTCAAATTAAATATAAAATAGTTAAGTTTACACTTAAAAAATTAATTTCCAGCTAAAAAAACTAATTTCCAAAAAAAGTAGATTTGTCAATAAAATAGTTATATTCTAAACTAAACAGATTTTTAAATAAAATACATGAATTTTTAACTTAAGTGCTAAATCTTTTAGCCAAATAAATGATTTTTCAACACAAGATTTCAAGTTTTTGCCAAAGAAATCAATTTTAAACTATAAAGATAAATCTTTACCTAAGAAGATCAATTTTCTGCCATAAAATACGAATTTTTAAGAAAATACGAAAAGTTTCAATCAAATGGTTGAATTTCTAAGTAAAAACTATCATCTTCAACCAAAGAACCAGTAGGTGAACTTTTAGTTGAATAATTAATTTTCAACAAAACAGTTACATTTCAAATGAAAGAAATGAATTTTCAACTAAATTGTAAATCTGAAACCAAAAAAATTAATGTTTTAAATCTTTCGAGATAGTAAATTAATCTCTTTTGTTGAAAATGTCCCTTTTTAGTTTGAAAATTCATCTCTTTTTGAAAAGGCGAGTTACGCTACCATTATGTGAATAGAGTGAAAGTTGTAATTTATCTAATCGAAAAAACAATACTTATTTGAATACGAGTGTCTTACATAAACCTTCCTATTGAATTATTTAAGTAGCTTTTGTCGGATATCATGTTTCGCTAATCGGATAATATGAAGACTGAAAACTTTAAATTTCTTTTAAATAAACTAAAAAGAAACCGAAACTGCTAAGAAAAAAACAGCAATTTATTATAAAACCATTCCACGTGTTATATGAGGAAAGCTATTTAATATCAGATGTGTGCTGAAATTCTGTCTATTTATTTGAACAAAGTATTCAATGACGCGTTAGCAATTTCTCAAGGCAATTATACACATGCTCCCTCGAGGAATGAAAATCTCGATGAGCATCCTATCCTATGATTCAGAATTATTCGCTCATTCCTCCTGGTATCAATGGAGACGAGGCAGACGAAGAATGGTAGCGGAGAGGACCTGTCGACTTACAAATTATACCCGCTCAACGAGATTTACGGAGGAGCAAGACCTTTGTCCGTCCTCGTTCACTTCTTTATACTTCTCCTCTTCTTTCACGCTACCTTTCTCGTTCTGTTCTTCTTCGTTTCTACTCCAAGTTTCCTTCCTTCTCCTCTAACCTTATATCTCACGGTCCACTTCAATCTCATTCTACTTCTCCCTTAAATCCCTCTCGTCCCAAGTCGAAACTTCGCGAGGGAGAACTTGGATTCTCCTGCTGCTGCTGCTGCTGCTACTGCAGTATTCTCCTGAAAAAAGCTGAGAATGTCGACCGACCAAACAGAATCCGGTTGAGTGGTCCATGGGTAATCGCTCGATTCTTGTCTCTATATCTACGTCAAGATTCGCGAGAGAAACGATGCTGCCATACACTCTTTGCGTTGCATGTACGACTCCAAAGTCACAAGACCTCTATACACATAGCTACAAGCATACGGATTTCAGATTACATAATTAAATTCACTAGACTCGGTTTCAGTTTCAGAGGAATATCAAACTAGAAACTCATCAGGTAAAAAACGAACATTTTCCCATAAGTGGCATGCATCTTTTCCGACGGACGGATAAATTGAAGGAGATTTGGGTGTTTCTATGGTGTTACATAACTATTAGCATACGGATTTTAGATTTGAGAACAAAATTCTCTTGGCTGCTTTAGTTTCAGAGGAATGTTCAACTAGAAACTCAGTAAGTAAAAAAAGATGGTTTTCTCTTAAGTTCCATGCAGCTGAATCTTTTCCGACGGTCGCAAAACTTGGCTGATTCTATGGCGTTCCATACCTACGAGCATGTGGATTTAAGATATCTTAAGAAAAGTTACTTGATATTGCTTTAATTGCTAAGGAATATTAAACTAGAAACTCATTAAATGAAAAAAGATAATTTTCTTCTAATTTTCATTAAGCTACATCTTTTCCGACGGAGGATAAAGTTAATGAGACTTAGCTGGTTCTGTGCATTTACATAGCTGCGAACATACGAATTTCAGGTTTCAGAAAAAAAATCATTTGACTGCTTCAAATTCAGAGGAATATCAAACCAGACACTTCTTAAGTACAAAAAGATCATTTTTTTCTTAGTTGCATGCAGCTACATTTTTTCCGACGGACAAGTTCAAACAAGGAGATTTAACCGGTTTCCACAGATGAACTAAAAGATTCTCTAGAAGTTTTTATATTAACAATTTAAAGCTAATAGTACAAGTTGTATGAAAGAAAATGACTTCCCTTTCAGAGAGCTTATCGTTTATTGACGGCGCGGTGGAGCAATTTGTCGCGCTGTTCGTAAAGAATGAAAACATATCCGTAAAAGTACTTGATTATCCACGGAAAGGTGGTGTACGTATCAAAGAGAGTAGTCAATCATATTAAGGTCCAAACATGGCGTCAAAGCAGCGTATAATAATGGCACACTGCGTTGCCAATGACACGCGTATCAGAGCAGGGTGGTTAACGACGGATGCGTGAAGGTAGGGTCGCCTCGAACTGCTTCAGCGTTTGCTGGCATTCGCTCGTTTACATAACTTCATACACAACACATAGACCACAGTGCACCAGTATAAACCAGATATTATGCCTTAAAATATTTTTGAAAATCGGAAAGGATAATGTAGAAGGATTATAACTGGGATGGACAAACCATAGGAAGATGAGGTTTATCCAAATTTTATTTGAAATGTATTCCCTTCCCTGACACGATAAATCGTTTTTCTCATTTCACGTGCCAGACTTTAGAGTCTACTTTAGTTCAGAGCTAATGAGATGCACACTTTTATATTTCGACTATGCCGGAAATTGGATCAACTTATTTTATGCTGCGCTAGAGTGTTCCTGATCAAGCAAATTACCATTGCAGTACTTCTCTTCGAGGAGTGGAACAATGCAAGAGGTTAGGTGTTAAGAAATTCGAAGAGTCCTTTTTACATCAAATTTTGAACACTCATTTCTTATTACCGAAAATATTCGCAAAAGATGTCAACATTCGAGTTTCAAATTCATTTATTTCACATAGCGTCTCTTGACGATACAACTTAGCTATTGTTATATTGTATGTCTATTTGCTTATTGTATAAAAAATACAGAATTTTCAGAAAAAATATTCAACAAATGAACATTTTAAGTTATGTCTTGAGTACTGCTGAAGCCGTTTTAAGTTTTATTGGTTTAAAATATAAATGATGTTGATGAAAATATAAAGGTGTTAGAGATTACGGACTGTTGAAGTCTAGATACAAGGTTATAGAAATTCTTTAATTAGAAAAAAACATCTCAAACATTCTGTCTTCTGCAAAATATCAGAAATATCTCTACTAAGGTTCAGTTAAAGTAGAATTTTATACTTTTTATACTTTTTCTAATTGTGCTACACTTGTTCAGATATTTTGTAATGCTTAAAGATTTTAATGCTAGTAAGCTTTATAATTATTCTATGAATTTTGCTAGCATTTTTATTTTCTGATTTTGAAGTAAAGTATAAATTTGTAGCGCACAGAATAATAAAACGTATTTAAATTAAAAAGCTATATCTCGGAAACCAGTAAATATTTCTTGAGTTTTGTAGGCTCAAGTTAAAGATAAGGTTTCTACGATTGCGTTCTGTAAAGAGTTATTCACATATTACGCAAGAACTCTGATAAAGTCATACGTTTGCTTATGAGGGGCAGCAGAAAGGGGAAGGTCAGCAGAAATTCAATTATTTTTAAAAGTATTGCTTATTATTTTGCCTTTTGCAGTCTTCAGATTGTTTCTGCAATTTAAATGACTGAACCCTACAAATTCCAATTGTTTGCAGCAACTTTCTTAGGTAGTGACCAGAGTCTTGAAAAAAACTTCTTTATTGTCAAATGACAACTTTATTTAAACATAAACGATTTGCAGAGGATTAATTTTTACATTTCAAGAATCAATAATTAATAAATGTCCTCAAAGAATTTATGGGATTGTTCGTGTCCTATCCTACTTGCCGCCCTGAGATGTTGAAGGGGCCGTGCCAATGTAGAGACGTACTTGATTCGGGTTAGATCCTTCTTTTACTTTTAAAGGCGATTCATAGATCAAATGAGTGTCTTTAACTGTTACATATAGGTGGTAGAGGCCTGTCATATTAGGTTTATTAAATTTATAGTACATGAACATCTGTCGACTGTTTATGTAGGTCGTATAGCCTATGTCGACCTCAACTCTGTGTGGAGGGTTGTGAGCAGGGTTACGTGTCGAGGGAGGATTTCCAACTGGTTCGAGAACAGAAGAAATATAAAATTCTTTCTTATTTGGTGTATATATGACAACTTGATAGCCTGTATATGGTGGGCTTCGAGGTTCCCGATAGATCCCCTTCCAAAAATAATTTTGTTTAGTAAAGCTGATACTACCCTGCCAAACATAATCATCCTGCATTGTTACTCTAACGAAATCTATTGAGACAGCACCTAATTTTGTAGGGAAAAAACATATATAAAGTATTTGCACAATTGCAACTTAATCATTTAGCAAAGGATTTAATGCAGAAAATATGAATGATATAATTATATTATACTTACAGTCAAAATAGAGGAAAGTCAAGAATTCGAGGAGCAGAATAGCGGCAGTATTCTTCATTGTTTCTATCCGAAAAACAAAGACGTAAGCTCATTAAAAATATTGCTTTGGATGATCGGCTCGAAAAATGCTTGATATTTATACTTAATTTTACACAATCAAAGTGATAAGCTTTCTTGATTCCTTGAAACATAAAGAGTGGAAGGAGAAAGATTGTTGATCTAGTATTTCGAAATGTTGTCTATTTGCTAGAGTTAATAACCATGTAACCGTAAGAATGATTCCTTGTTACAACACAAACAGGAACGACAATTATAAAAGATATCCCTTATCATTTGCGCTCTCGAGTATAAAAATAAAAAAAAACAGATATAGAAATTGAATATCTTTTTCTTAAAGCTTTAAAATTGTAGTTGCTAAAAATGCTACACTTTCTTCTTTCGAACTGCCCTTTCTTCCCCAACAACGGTACTTTCCAAACCATTAGACAAATTAACTGTTATCTTTTTATAAAGATAGCGGGTTCGATTTAAAATCCGAGAACAACATATAAAAGTTTCTCATTCCAGAAGTTTTTTTGTTTGTACTGCAACATCTGTTTGATAAATTTCATTTTGCCTTTTCATTCAGGCATTTGACATTAGCATTACCTTTTACATCAGGCAATGAGATATTCTTTTCAAAATAAAAAGGAAATTATCTTTATTATTTGGGAAATACCTGCATGATAAGTAATAATCAAAAAATTATATGAAATCAGAATAAGGATACTTAAAAAAGTTTAATACAAGAATGCGATTTTGCAATATTTTCATCTTTATTTATACACGCTATGAATAAGATGGTAACTGCGACGCTTGTAAAAATAATCCGTCGTCTTCACCCAGGTATAATAATAAAAATAAAAATAAATAAATAAATAATTTAAATTTAATAATAATAATAATAAATAAATAAATTTAAGAAATAACAATACAAAAGTGACTTTTCTCAAAAAATAAATTTTTAAAACAAAATCTATGTTTTTGGTTCAAAATTCACCTTTAATTTTTTAAACTCAAAATTTAGCTATTCTACTTTTTGTTGATAAGTTATCTTTTTTATAGAAACTTAATCTTTATTGTGGAAAGTTCTCTTTTTTAATTCATCTTTAGGTTTGAGAATTCATCTCTTTTATTAAAAATAGTTCTTTATTTTCATTTTTTTTTATACTTTTTAATTAAAATTAAAATAAAAATAAAAATTTATTTTCCTAACTCACTGTTAAAGTATTCCATTTTTTAATGAAAATTGATCCTTTTGATAAAAACTTAACCTTCTTGGCTGATTACTCATCTATTTTGTTGAATATTTAACTATTTTGTTTGAAATTCATCTATACTGATGAAAATTTCTTTAAAAAATTAATTCTTTGTTTAAAATTCATCTATTTTGTTAAAAATCAATATTTTTTGGTAGAAACTGAAATTTTTTAATTAAAGAATCATTTCGTTGAATAAAACTTCGTTGTTTTCTGTTAAATTAAATATTAACTTTTCTTCAGATTAAAATTTGACCATTCCATTTTTGATTCTTAATTTATTTTTCTTCATATAAATATAATCTTTATAGTAGAAAATTGATCTGTTTGGTTCATAATTTAATTGATTTGTTGCAAATTTATCTATTTAACTGAAAATTTGTATTTTTTGTTAGAAGGTTTATTATTTTAGTTAGAAATGAAATTATTAATTGAAAAGTTCTACTATTTTAGTTGACGATTCGTTTTTTGTTGGTGTTGAAGATAAATTTTTTAAATAAAAATTAAACCACCGTTTTGGTTAAAAATTTATCAAAATAAGTCTATTTAGGCAGAAAATTAATTTTTTGGTTTGAAAATTTCTTTACTTGTTTGTCGAAAATTTATCTATTGGGTAGAAAATTTAATTATTTTATTGAAAATTAATTTACTTTGTTAAAAAATTTATCAAAATAAGTCTATTTAGGCAGAAAATGAATTTTTTGGTTTTAAAATTTCTTTACTTTTTTGTCGAAAATTTATCTATTGGGTAGAAAATTTAACTATTTTATTGAAAATTAATTTACTTTGTTAAAAATTTGTCTTCTTTTGGTAGAAAATTACTAGAAAAAAAATTTTTAACTGAAAATTAAACGATTTAATTCCTTGTCAAAAATGTCACTTTTCTTGCTGGACATTTTATGTTTTTCGTCAAAAACTCATCCATTTTGTTTATAATTTAACTTTGATAATGAAAATGTATATTTTTGTGGAAAATTCTTCTTATATTTTTTGGGTTGATAATTCAATTGTTTTCATAGAAAATGAATATATTTTGCCTTATAAATGCAACTGTTTTGTCATAAATTCCTCTTTTCATATTTAAAATAAATCGATTTTAGTAATTATTCTGTTAGGAAAAAATTTCTGTTTCCTGCTTAAAAATTAAATTACTAATCTGAAAATTTGATTTTTTAATTTTTTATTTAAAATTTATATTTTTATCAAGTTTTAATTTTCAAAGATAATGATCGTTATATAATATAAAATAAATATATATATATATATGTGTGTGTGTGTGTGTGTGTGTGTGTAAATAAATTATTATTAAATAAAATTAAATAAGAAATGAGACTTTTGTATTAAATAGAAAGAAACATTGAATATATTAAAAGACTTTTTTATTTGTAAATATTTCCATGAACACCTGCGAGGACCTAAGCTTCTAATACTGTAATAAGTTTTTCAATATTTTACAAACTAAAATATAACTACTTTGTAAAAATTTAATTTTTTTGGTTAATGATTAATCACTTTAGTTAAAAATTTTTTCCCATTTTTAAATTTAGCTAGTTCACATTTGGTCTTATTTAGTTGCAAGTTTAACTGTTTGGCCGAAAATACCTGTATTTTGTTGTAACGTTGTCGTTTGTGAAATAAAATTCATCTCATCAGTGACAAATTCACCTTTTTGATTCAAAACTTAAATATTAGGTTAAACCAACATGAAAATTTAAATATTTTGCTGAAAATTTATGCATTTTTAAAACATTTTTTGAAAAGAAATTTAATTTTTTTTTTGAAATTTGGGAAAAAATTTACTTTAATTGCCTAAAAATAATTTTTTTTTAACGGAAATTTAAACCATTATATCCATTGTTGAGAATTTTTCTTTTTTTTCAAAAATTTATCTACTTTTTTTAAATTTTGTCCTTTCTGGTTAAAGATTAGTTTCCTTATTTAAAATCAACTTTTTTAACTAAAATTTAACTATTGCCTTTTTTAAATTTTTTTGTTCAAATGGGTTGTATCTTATTGTGTCAAAATTGAACTACTTTGCGGAAAATTTGTTTTTTTTTTCTTTAGGAATATCATGTCGTTTGAAAATTCAACTGTTCGATTAAAAATTCCATTTAAGATTAAAATATTTGGTTGACAATTAATGTATTTGTTTGGAAATTATTATTTTCTTTTTAGAAAGATATTTTTTTTCAAATTCATTTGTTTTGCTAAAAATGCCTAAAAATAAACTACATTTTTCATTGAAATTTTTTGTTATAGACATTTAAGTATTTTGGTAGAAAAATCATTTCTCTAACTGAAATTTAAAACATTTTATTTTTAGTTCACAAGTTTTCTTTTTTAGTTGAAAAGGTATCTATTTTTTTAAAAACTTTAATTATTTGGTAAAAGGAAAAGGGGAAATGGGGAAATGGAGAAATTAGAAAAAGTGTGAAGGAAATGGCGAAATGTTGATAGGGAAAAAGGAAAAGGAACCGGTAAGGGGCCCATCCCCCTTAAGTTAAATTGAAAAGAGGGAAAGCAAAAGTTGAAAAGACCAAAATAAAAGGAGAGTGTGAAAAATAGTATAACGAACCAGGATGAAGGGAAAGGGAAAAGAAAAAGGGAAGGGAAAATTAGAAAGGGGAAATGATGAAAATGAAAAAGTGAAACTGGCGATGGAATGGGAAAAGGAGAAAGAAAAAGAATAGAGGAAAAAGAAAGATAAAAGGGGTTTATGAAAAACATAAAATGAAAAAATAGAACAAAAAACAATGTTAAAGGAATCTGGCAAATAGATAAAAGGGAACAGAAAAGGGGAAATTATAAAAAGGTAAAGATGAAACATTAAAGGGAATATAGAACATGAAGAAGAGCAAAGGGGGGAATATAGGGGAAAGGAAAGGGTAAGGGGAAAATAATAAAGGGGAGAGGGAAAATGGTACAGGGTAAAAATAAGATAGAGGCAGAGATATTTTTTGATCCAGACCCTGCCGGCGTCACGGTCGTTCGGTCGCTCGGTTAATCGTTTTTTTTTAATTCACACCCATCCCAAAAGGACTTTTACTTTAAAATACACTGCTAGTACAGTCAGAGTCTCAGGGTAAGTGTTAAAGCGAAGAATAGAGAGAAAAAAAGCGAGAGAAAGAGGGAGAAAGAGATGGAGAGCACGAGAAACGGAGAGATTAGCGAAAAAGAGAGAAGTTTAAGAAGCAAAGAAAAGATAGAGAGGGAGAGGGATTGAAAGATTCAACTACTGGGAGAAGCGAATGAGAGGTAGAGAAGAGGAAGCGTTACCCTGGAAGCGTTAGTTACCGTTACCGTTAACGAATTTCGCGAGTTCCGACCGTGCCATAAGTACACATTACCTCAAAAGTATGTTTATCATTTAAAATATTGCATCGCTGGATCCCAAAGTCTCCCTTTTTCTAAGTGCACTATTACTTTTATTTACTTATCATTTAAAATTTTCATGAAAATCAAATATCATTTATCTGCTTCACATGCTTGTTTTCAAGAAGTATAGTGAGTATCGATTGCGAAAGGCCTTTTTGACATGTGTGACAGCCGCCCTCGCCTCGCACGGGCGGCAAGTGTCCGCTCTTCAATATAGCCTTCTTTACTGCCTTGCAAAACAACGTACTATTATATTCATTCTATTTTTTAGTTGTCCATTTATGTATTGGACCAAAAACTTATTTCTGCGACGAAAAATCAAACAATTATATTCAATGTATGATTAAAAGGCAATTGTTTTAATTTTTCAGCATTTTTTTTATATTTAAAGAAAAATGTAAACGATTTGGAAACAAACATAGAAGTTTTAACCACGGTCATATACACAGGTCAGGAGGTTGTCGTGGAGGGGAAGTTCCCTAATTAAAGCTTTCTGTGAAATCCAAAAATTCAAAAATTTTATTGTAAATTCATGTATTTTGGTCAAAATTAAATGTTTTAAATTAAAGAATCATTTCTCAGATTGAAAATTAATTTTTTAACAGAAAAATTAACTATCCCATTTTTGGTTATAAATCTAATTTTCTTCATGACAAAAAGTTGATCATTTATTAAAAATTCCCAAATTTTGTTAACAATTAATTTTTTTTGGGCAGAAAATTATTTGGCTGTTGTTGAAAATTCATTTATTTTATAATGAATTACTTATTTCTTTCTAACTAACCATTATTATTTCTATCTGACAATTTAACAACTCCATTTATCGTCGATAATTTATCGTTCTTTAAATAAATTGAATCTTCTTGGTTAAAAACATATCCGTTTATTTGAAAAATCAGTTATATTGTTGAAAATTTATCTACTTTTTATAAAAAAAACTTGTATTTTTTGGTATAAAGTTCATCTTTCGTGTTAGAAATTTAACGATTAGGTTAAAAATTTATATTTTTCGGTTGAACATTCAACTATAAGGTTGAAAATTTATTTTTTTTTGTTTCAAATAAATCTTTTCATTTGAAAATTAATTTTTTTTTATTCGATTTTTTTTATTGGATCGAAAAATCCGTTTTTTATCAAAGATAATTTTTTAAATCTAAATTTAACTATTCCGTTTATTGTCGTCAAGTTATCTTTCTTTTATAAATATTTGATCCTCTTCATCGAAAAATCGTAAATTTTGTTAAAAAACACTCTTTTCTTCGAAAGAAATTTTTTTTTTGGCAGAAAATTCACCATTTTAGTTGAAAACTCAACAATTGGTTCCAAAATTCTATTTTTGTCAGAAAATTTACCATTTTAGATGAAAATTCACTTCTCAGCTTTTAAAAAAAATCCTCTTTTTGGATTTAAAAAAAATGGGTTTAGATAATTATTTTGTTAACAAAATTTCCTTTCCCTGCTTCAAAATTAATTTGTTATCTGAAGATTTAATCCTTCCATTTTTCTGTAAGACTTAGCTTAATTTTTTTTAAAGAAATGTTAACTTTTTGTTAAAATTTTGATGTAATTTTGTAACAAAATTACCACTATTTTTTAAAGAACTATTTCATTACTGAAATTTAAATCATTCTATTTTTTGTTAACAATTTTCCTTTTTCTCTATTAAAATTATAAATTTTTTTGAAAACCGTTCCTTTTTGGTTGAAGATTAGTTTAATTCGTATTACATTTTTTTATTGAAAATAATTGCTTCAACTAAAAATGTTACTAGTACATTTACTGTCATTTTTTTATAGAAAATTGTTTTTTTTAGTTGAAAATTCATCTGTTTCGTTGAAATTTTTTTTCTGATAGAAAAATCATTTTCTGGTTTGAAAATTATATTAAAAATTAAAATATCTGTTTGAAAATTAATCTTTTTAGTTTTTTTATAGCCATTTAAATTTTATTGGTAGACAAATAATTTTTTTGGTCGGATATAGTCCTATTTGTTAAAAAATTTATTTTGTTTGTATAACTAATTATCTAAATAAATGTATGTTGTCTGATGACGCGATAACTTTCGAAGAAATGGTATATTTCGAATTTCTTATTGTACACTGGTCTATAGTCAAAAATTACAGACAAAGTTTGGTAACTAGCCTTTACCTACCAATATTTATGGCTTTTTCCACAGAAAATGAACTTTTTTTCATTAGCGATAACCGTTTTTCTTTAAACGTAGAAAATTCCACACCATTTCTTGGCACCCATTTTTGGGCAGGAAAATTAGAATTTTTACAATCTCATAATTTAGATGGAATGTCTTACCCTGTGTACAAATCTTGCCGTGGCTCTAATTGGGGCCAAATCGGGTCCATATCGGGCAATATGACTGGGGCCAGGTCCGCCAGGAGACGCACGCCCCGATAGGGGCCGAATCTGATAGCCCGATTGGGAAACCCGGACGGTCCCGGATCTGTTATCGACGAATTTCCGTTTCAAAACCAGGTTTCATTAATAATACGTATAATTAAATAAATTAAACTATATTATTGGAAATTAATTTGGTAAAATTACACTTTATACATAGGTTTTATATATAGGTTTAATGCACTATTTAAGTAATTTAATTTTAATAAAACTTTATTTTAGATGAAATAGTAAACGACGCTGAATGTGAATGCAGAATATTATAAATATATATAATATTATATAAATTGATACCAATTACTTATATCACACATGGGGCCCTGGCAGGGGCCCTTCTATTTAATTGGGTTGCAGACGGGAGACCCCCACTAGATCCCTGCTAGAAAATCTAGTAGGGCGCCTATGGCCTCAGCGATACGTTCGACATAGGCCTTTGTCTAGTTTTCACCACTAGAACCCGACTAAGGGATAGGGGAAACTAGTCAGGACCCTACTGGAGCCCTTTGTAAATTTTCTGCATTGTTAGCGCTGTCATCAAGTTCAATCATTTATTTCATAGCCTTCTGGGCCTCATTAAATACGCGTACGCATTAACTTTATTTTCTTTTGAAACATGAATTTTAAATCAAAAGTTGAATAGTTAAATTTGCAGAGAAAAAAAATTAAATCCTAACCATAAAATACTACGATTTATATAATCACATTTTTTCTCCTATTCGACATATTACAAGTTTTTCACTGTAAAAGAATGAAAAAAAATAATAACATATATATATATATATATATATATATATATATATATATATAATAATAAAATAAAATAAAAAAAAGATTATTTTCTAACTTCTTGCTTTAGTTTGTTTAATTTTTGAAAAAGAACGAAATAATTAAAT